>REGO01000039.1:731175-752723 GCA_010120015.1 Rhombomys opimus
AAAAAAAAACAAAAAAACTTGAATATTATTTAAAAAAAAACCAAATATATATATATTAATAAAAGAGGTGATGAGACTGAAACAGAGCAGTCAGTAGGTGGGAAGAGCATGAGTTTGTGGTTTCAGAACCAAGGGATGAAATAACGGTCCCTGGAGAGAGACAGACAGAGCAGAGGGCGGTCCCGCGCCTATGACCCCTTGGGATGAGGGACGTGAAGTGACCCTTGCCTACACAGTGAGGTGATGGAAGCTAGACTTGGCTGCATGAGAGCCAGCCAAAAAGCAAAACAACGAAAACCAGAGAGAAAGCGCCGGGGGCTGTCCGGCTGTGGGGAGAAGAAAGGAAAGGAGAGACAGAAGGGGAGGGAGGGAGGGAGAGAAGAAAGTCTGGAAGCTTGATATTTGAGAATGGGGCTCACATTCTCAAAATTAGAAGAACATCCTAATTTTTAGGGACAGAGAAAGGAACTAGGCAAAGAAGAGACTGCAGCCTCAGGACTGCAGAATGGAGGAGTGCCTGGAAATAACCCCGATAAGAAATCAGTAAGGTTAAGGATAGAGAGGTGATGTGAGGCAGTTTAGCATGAGAAGCAGGGACAGGTTAACGTAAGGCAGTCTCCAAGAGGGTTGGCTGCAAAGACAGTGGTGCCAACTCAGTTAAAGGAAAGGTGAACTTTCCCCCACTACGTCCCTTTGATCTCAGAGTGTGATTTACTCTTTCAGGGTTATCACTGTGTCCATTCTGGCTTCATTTCATTTTGAAGTGGAGAATATGTGCCTTTTTACCTGTGGTTAGGAAATGTCTTCAGTGTCATCTGTGAGTTAGATTTTTTTTTTTTTTTTTTTGAGACAGGGTTTCTCTGTGTAGCCTTGGCTGTCCTGGACTCACTTTGTCGACCAGCTGGCCTGAACTCACAGAGATCCGCCTGCCTCTGCCTCCCTGAGTGCTGGGATTACAGGCGTGCACCACTGCGCCGGGCTCCAAGTTAGATTTTTCTCTGAACAGTTTTCCAATCTCTAGAAAATGGAGCCAAATCTTAATATATCAATTTTTGGTTTTGCTTTTTTAGATTATCCATCGAGATATAAAACCCGAGAATATTTTGGTCTCCCAGTCAGGAGTTACTAAACTCTGCGATTTTGGGTTTGCAAGGACACTAGCTCCCGGGGATGTCTACACAGATTACGTGGCCACACGCTGGTACAGAGCTCCGGAACTGGTGCTAAAAGACACCTCTTATGGAAAGTATGTATACTTTGGGAACCCGCCTGGCTTCTCCCAGGCATGTCATTTTTCTTCTACTCCTGACATCCTGCCCTCTGTGCCTGGCTTTGGTCAAAGAGCAGAGGCTCTTGTGCTGCTGGCGACTGTGCTGGCACTGGAGGGTTTAATCGCCGCAGCTGCTGGAGGCCAGTGCAGAGTCCTTACACTGGACCCGTGCTTGCTTTAATCTGTGCCACCCTCGAGCAGTGCCGTCTCCTCAGCTGATGCTCTGCAAAGATTACAACATTTCATATTTCACTTATAGGGGTGGGGCTCCTGGCATGTGTGTAGAGATGAGAGAGCAGCTTGTAGGAATCCATTCTTTCCAACTCTGTGGGTCCCTGAGATGCAACTCAGGCTGTCAGAGTGAGTGGCAGCTGAGGTAGGGACCTGTTGAGCTGTCCCGACGGCCTCGCCAAAGACTCTGGAATAATTTACCATGATTCTGTGTTGAAATCAGATCTGCCAAGCTTCCTGTGTGTTGGAAAAAGTGACACCTCCTTCATAAAGACTGAACATAGTGATTTCTTGAGATTGCACTATTCTAGATGGCTCAAAAAAAGTATCACAAAAAAGTATAAAAAAAAAAGTACCACGAATATCCTACAGTGAAATTTTAGAAATAATGCCATTTTATTCCTACCTGGTTTTGAGGCAGGGTTTCAGTGTGTAGAACAAGCTGGCCTCAGAAACCACAGAGATCCACCTGTTCCTGCCTCCCTGGTGCTGGGATTAAAGGAGTGCACCACCACTTGTGGCTTTTCCCCCTTTTGGGGTGCATTAATCGAGGAACATAATGACATCTGTCAGAACATTTTCTTGCATGTACACACTTCAGTCACGCTCATCTGCTTCTCCTCTCCTTCCCCACTTCTGGCGGCAAACATTTAGCTCTTTAGCTTTGATCTTACATAAAACGTTTCTAGACTAGTCATCAGACATATTTGTGTCAGACAAAGAAATTTACTCTGTGGTTTTTTGTTTGTTTGTTTGCTTGTTTTTTTCCAGGCCGGTAGACATCTGGGCTTTGGGCTGTATGATCATTGAGATGGCCACTGGCCATCCCTACCTTCCTAGCAGTTCAGACTTGGATTTGCTCCACAAGATAGTTTTAAAAGTAGGTAGGTATTAACTGCCACATGTCTAAGTAGCTACTGCCAGATCAGTTATGCTTGCTGCTCATGCTCAGTGAATGAACACTAAAGAAATGCCTTGCCTAGAAGGGTGATGGCAGATGGAGGCCCACACTGATAAAGATGGTAGAGCATTATATTTTGACAAATAATGTTTTCTTTACAGGGACTCAAAGCCACATGTTAATCGTTGGTGCTAAGAAAAGTAGTACAAGCTGGGTGTCATGGTGCATGCCTGTTATCTCAGCACTCAGGGAGGCAGAGGCAGGGGATCTCTGTGAGTTCAACACCAGCCTGGTCCACAAAGCGAGTCCAGGACAGCCAGGGCTACATAGAGTAACCCTGTCTCGAAAAAAAAAAAAAAAAAGTAGTACGTTGGTATTCACCACTGAGTTAAATCTCCAACCCCAGCACTACAGTTTCTCTCTAAGTTATGCTGTTCTAGAACTGAAACTTGACCCCACTTGCACGTCTACTAAGGAGTTTTAGTAGTAAAGCTGAGTCAGATGCCTTTTAAATGTACTGAGGCCAGGCAGTGGCAGCACACACCATTAATCCCAGCACTCTCAAAACAGAGGCGGGTGGATCTCTGTGAGTTTGAGACCAGCCTGATCTACAAAGGGAGTCCTGAAACCCTGTCTCAAGTAAAACAAAAAAAGACAAACAAAAACCAATAAAGTATTAGAGATAGAAAATCAGTTATTTGCTCAACTTATTCTTTTTTTTTTTTATTTTATTTTATTTTATTCAAGACAGGGTTTTTCTGTGTAGCCCTAGTTGTCCTGGAACTGGTGTTGTAGACCAGGCTGGCCTCCAACTCAGAGAGATCCACCTGCCTCTGCCTCCCAAGTGCTGGAATTAAAGACGTGTACCACCATGCCCAGCAGATTTTTCTCTTTTTAAGAAAAGGCCTATTTTGTTTAATTACATGTATGTATGTGTGTGTGTGGATATATGCATTTAGGTGCCAGTGCCCACAGAGGCCAGAGGTGTTGGATCTCCTGGAGTTGGAGTAACAGGCAGTCTACTGTAAACCACCAGACGTGGGTGCTGGGAGCTAGCCTGGGGTCCTCTGGAAGAGCAGGGAGTGCCCTTAACCCCTGAGCTATCTTGTCTAGTCCCTTAAATCACCTTCCTTATTAACAACCACCACAGAGCCACAGCAGGCAGCCATGTTGCTATATAATTTATATAAAATAGGTGTTGAAAAGTAAAACTTAAAAAGTAAATACGTAAGAGTTTAACTATCTTACAATCTGTTTTAACTGCTGTCTTAGAGGCTTTTCCTGTTGCTCTGATAAAATGCCTGAAAAAGCAGCTTCAAGGAGATCAGGTTTATTTTGGCTCACAGCCCCAGGTTAGTCAGTCAGAAAGCACCAGCCCCAGAGGCAAGAGCTTGAGGGCCTGATGGCTTCATACCCATGGTCCAGAGTAACAAATACTCTCCCGTTGCTGGGCTCCCTTCTTCAGTGTTTACAGCCCTGGAGCCAGCCACTGAGTAGTGCCATCCACTGTAGGAGGCCAAATGCGATCAAGGTCATTCCCCGGGGCACACCCAGAGGCTACCTCCCAGTGGCTGACCACCAACACAAATCATCACAACCTCCTGACCATTTTGCCTGCTGGCCTTACACACAGTGTTTCAGTCTGAAGGAGGGGCTTGAGGAGCCTCAAGTGTGCTGGGGAACTCTCCATGAACATGTAACTGCAGGATCCTGAGGAAGAGGGTGCTATGAACAGTCACTAAAGCAAAAACCTGGATTAACATCGCTTAAAGAGGATTTAAGATTAATAAAAGTCAGAGCTTTGAAGCACCACACTCTATATGCCTTTTAAAAAGCTTATTTTAACTTATATGTATGGGTATTTTGTCTGCACACCACAGTGTGCGTAGCAGAAAAAGGTGTCACAGCCCCCCCCCCCCCGCACTGGAGTGAGCCATCGTGTGGGTGCTGGGATTTGAACCTGGATCCTCTGCAACAACAGCAAGTGCTCTTACCCCCTGAACCATCTCTCCAGCCCTTTATGTGCCTTTTTTATTTTTATTTTTCTTGGATTTTTCGAGAGAGGCTTTCTCTGTGTAGCCTTGGCTAGACTCGCTTTGTAGACCAGGCTGGCCTCAAACTCACAGAGATCTGCCTGCCTCCGCCTCCCTAAGTGCCAGGATCGCAGGCGTGTATCACTGCAGCTGTCTCCTTTATGTGCCTTTTAAAAAGTCCCGTTCTGAGACTGTGTTAGAAGAGAGCTTGGAAGTGACCACAGTGGCCCTCTCATTTCGCAGAGGAAACAGAGCCGTAAATGAGGAAGAGATGTACTCCATGGCGCATGACTAGCTGAGGTGAAAGGTGCTAGAGTCTAGTCAGCTCCATTCGCGTTCACAGTTCTTTGCACTCTGTGGCTGCCATTTGGTCGTCTTTCCTCTGTACCAGCCGTTCTCAACCTGTGGGTTGTGACCCCTTTGGGGATCTCACAGCGCCACACCAGGAGGAACCACGTTAGGAAGGCTGAGAAGCACTGCTCCTCACAATACTCTAGCTTCTGAGTTACTTTGCTGTTTTAGCTGTTTTGAGTAAGGCCTTGGTCTGTAAGGCTGATGACCCTTTGACAACTAAACCGATAAAGAAATATGTCAAATTTTAGTGTTTTGCTGGGAATTCTATATTATGTCCTAGAGTTTGGGTCAGGAAAGGACCCTCATGGCTGTATGTATTTTGCTCCAGCTCACTGGAAGAGACCTCAGTTTTTAAAACTTCCTTTTTTTTTTTTTTTTTTTTTTAATGGAGGGCCTCACACTTGCTACACAAGCACTCTACTACAGGGCTGTGTCTCTAGCCTAGAACCTCTGCCTTTATGACATATTTAGCTCTTTTCTCGACTGTAAAATGAAAACTGGTGCTCTTCCTTGTCCCCAGACCCGTAGCTAAGGGCGGATGGCATGGGACTTGTACTGAGGGCAGCTTCATGACTCGGGCGCTTGTCTCGTTTCAGGCAACCTGACCCCGCACCTGCACAATATCTATTTTAAGAGCCCCATCTTTGCCGGGGTGGTTCTTCCGCAAGTTCAGCACCCGAAAAACGCAAGGAAGAAATACCCGAAGCTCAACGGACTGCTGGCAGATATAGTTCATGTATGTTAAGGATGGCTAAGGAGCTGTGGAAATCATGATAACATGGGCTCTTCTCATCTCTTGGGGTTAGAGATGGACCCCACAGCTGGGCAAGCACTCCCCTGCAACAGTACAGTTCTAAAATGTTGCTTGAGAGAGATTCCAGAAAGACCCGCAGAGTGATGTTAACACGTTATGAATTACATAGAAATTAAGAGAGAGAGAGATTAGAATGTAAGATCCTGAGGGATAGACTAGGAACAAGTGAAGGACTTCCGTGTTCCTCACCATCTCCGGCATCTGGTCGACCTGTTCTTGCCCTGTACCATCCTAACTTTCAACAGAGACGTCTATTGGCAGTGGCCATTTGAACATACCAAAATTCACCTCAATTTGGAGAAAACAAAACATCTTAAGAGGTTTGTGTGTGTGGGTTGTGTAAGTGTATTGCTTGATAGTGTGGGTATGTGTGCACGTAGGTGCATCTTGGATGCATGTATTCCTAGAAGCCAGAAGTTGATGTCGGGCATCTTCCCTTGAGTCTCTCCTTGTTTTGTTGTTGCTGTTTAGACAGAATCTCTTTTTGGGTTATAGCTTGGTGACATCAAATGCATACTTAACAGGCATATGGTTCTGGGTTCAATCCCCAGAATGGGGAGGAAGCAGAGAAGGAGAGAGGGAAAAGAGAGGGAGATACCCCTTTAGTAAACCAAAAACTGCTGGCCAATGAGCTTCCATCCATTGGTCTCACCCTCACTGGTGTTAGGTTACAGACGTGTGCAATGATAGCATCTGAACTCTGGTCCTCTAGCTCACATGATACTTTACCAACTGAACTAGCTTCCTAGCCCTTAATTCATTATTTTAAGTTTTAAATTGTATTTAAGATAGATAGGATATATTATTTTATTTCTCTAACCAGCTGGTTCCTATACCAGGAAGAGGGAAGGTACATATTTCTAGATGAGGGTTGTATGATCGTAGGAAAGTTCTTTTTTCTTTTCTTTCCTTCCTTCCTTTCTCTCTTTTTCTTTGTATAACCTTAGCTGTCCTGGACTTGCTTTGTAGACCAGGCCACTGGCCTTGAACTCACAGAACTCGAAGTCCTTGTTCCTTGTTTCTAATAGACAGCTTGTTTTTTTTTTGTTTTGTTTTGTTTTGTTTTTGTTTTTTGTTTTTTGTTTTTTATTTCATATGTATAGCTGACCACAGGTCCCCGTCTGCATTTGAGGTCCCCAGCAGAATTATTCACTGCCTCTGCCTTCAGGTGCTGGGATTAAAGATTGCGCTGTCACCATCGTGCCTGGCCTTTAATCACTGAGCTGTCTCTCCAGGCCCCACGTATAATTCTTAAAAGGAACATTCTGAAATTTTAGAACAAGTGTAAGGAAGTGTCTTTTAAAAAATATCTCTTGGCTTAAGCTGGCAGTTGTTTGCCTGGGGACCTGGGGACATGGGGACCCGAACCTGTGTAAACAGCTAGGACAGTGGTGTGCGCCAGCAACCTCAGTGTTGAGAAGGTGTGGACAGGAGGATTCCCAGGCTTGCTGCCAGCCATCTGCTGAGTTGGTGCGCTACTGGTTCAGTGAGAAACGATCTCAGAAACGTAAGGTGGGGAGTGATGGAGGGAAATACTGGCATCGGCCTCCACACAGCTGCACACATGAGCTCACACATACACCACACAAATGTACACATTCACTTTCACTTTGTGAATTTTTATTGTGGTAACAAAACAAACCAACCAAACAAAAAAACATGTAACAGCCAGGTGGGGGTGGCACACACCTTTAATCCCAGCACTTGGGAGGCAGAAGCTGGTGGATCTCTTGAGTTCAAGGCCAGTCTTATCTACAGAGTGAGTTCCAGAACAGCCAAGACTACACAGAGAAACACTATCTAAAACAAAAAACAAACAAACAAAAAAACCCAAACCCAAACCCAAACAACAAATCATGTACCCTAGACCACTCTCAAGGACACTACCTCTAACCCTGTGTGAACCGCTGGGCAGCAGAGCTACAGGACTGTTAGTTTACACTGTACATTTTGAAGATAGCAGAGGCATCTTTTCATATTTTAAATCTGGTCCTTCTACGTAAGTAAGGTCTTAGGCAAGAGTCAGCAAGATGGGACGGCAAGACAAAGTGCTTGTTGCCATCCTAAATTTCTTCCCGGGAACCCACATAAAGGTGGAGAGAGAGGACCAACTCCACAGTGTTGTCTTCCGACTTCACACGTGAGCTTTTCACCGAACAGGGCTGACAGAAGGAGCAAAACAAGCCAAACTATTTCTATTAGCCCAATGCAACTTAATGCTTTTATTATAACTTGTGCGTGAGAGAGAGAGAGATGCTAGGGATTGAACCCAGAGCCTCGCATGTGGTAGGCTGGTACTTCACCTCTAAACTGTACCCTCAGTTCCCAAATTTCGGTCTATTACAGCAGAATCAGGTTGATTTTATTTTGGCTAGAACCATAGGACTTTTAACCTGTAGTAAAAGTTTCACTGGCCAGTCAGATGACAGCACTTTTCTGCAGGCTCTTGGCCTGAATTCAAACCCCAGGTCGGACAAGGCGGCAAGAGAGAAGCCATGGCAGAGTTGTTCTCCAGCCTGCCTGTGTGCCTGTGGCATGCACGTGCCCATGTCACACAAAATAGTAACTTTCAGAAGTTGAAAAAGTAAATTTTTTAGGTATCTAAATGGTCAGAATTTTTCTGTTAGAAATCTGCCTGTTTACAGCCTCTGGTAATTAGCTCTGGGTAATTACTTTGCCATGCGTCAAGTGAGTTTTTTACCTGGTTAAAGCCTTAATTTTAGAGGCAGAGCCAAAAGCTCACCTTTTATTAGGTTTTTTTCTTTTCTAGGCTTGTCTACAAATTGATCCTGCTGATCGGACATCGTCTACTGACCTCCTGCAGCACGATTACTTTACTAGAGACGGATTTATCGAGAGGTGAGCATGCGCGGCCTTCCCAGGGTCTCAGAACAGGAGACACACAGAAGGGGAATCACCAGAGAGAATAATACTACAAGCCAAAAATTCAAGTTAACAGAAACCAGACGGAGTTACTGTCAGGTATTAATCGGGTACATGGTAGGCTGGCTTGTGATGAGGGGAGAAGACTCAATGCAGGTATTTGCAGCCAGCATTCGTCCCAAGGTTCTAGGGTTGTAGCAGCGAACCAAAACCATTCCAGAACTGCAGTCTTACCTCAGACCGGGCCATATTTAATATGAGAACGGTGTTTTTTAAGGATTTGTTTCATTTGCTCTTAGATGATTTATTTTTATTTACGTGTGCACGCACATGTGTGTGGGTGCCTGTGGGAGTTAGCGCAACAACAGAGCCCCTAGAGGTGGAGTTGCAGTAGTTGCGAGCTACCTCAAAGGCACGCTGGGCATCGGACTCTGTGTCAGTGTAAAGAGAGGAACAGCTTTCGTATCAAAACCCAACCTGACATTTCATTAAATTCACATCTCAAAGGGAATCTAGTGTAAGTCTGCTTTGTAAGTTTTATGTGGAAGACTTCAACAGCAAAACATCTGAAAGACCTGCTGCTAGCACACAATCACTGTTAAGTGAATATTTATACCATCTTGACCAGGTATGGGAACGCCTCTCATCCTGGCACCCAGGAAGCTGAGGCAGGAGGATTTTATGCTTGATACCAATTTGGGCTACACAGTGATATCTTGTCACACACATACACACACCAAATAGTGCCATCTCTTTGTATCAGTTATAATTATATATCAATTTTAATCCTTGATTGAATGGTTCTGTTAAAATAAACCATATAGAAAAGATGATTGGTTAATATTGCTTGCTTCATCAGATTCATACCAGAGCTGAGAGCTAAATTATTACAAGAAGCAAAGCTAAATTCATTCATAAAGCCAAGAGAGAATTTTAAAGAAAATGAACCTGTGAGAGATGAGAGAAAACCAGTTTTTACCAACACACTGTATGGAAACACATCAGTGTGTGGAAAGGTGAGCCCCTCCTTGCTTTCTGTTTCAGTGTGTGTCGCTGCGTCACAGTTAGGTGTAATGACAACAGCCGCTCTCATGACTCTCGACATACCTATTCCAGGAAACGGACAAAGACAAGAGGCCCAAGGACACCAAAGTCAGAGTCATTAAAGTCAAAGGAGGGAAAGGAGATGTCCCAGACCCGAAAAAGACAGAGTGTGAAGGTGGCCACCACCAGCAGCGCACAGCCGAAAACACACACGCCTTGCCTCAGGATGGGAGGCCTTCTGTCACTGAGCTGCCAAACCCTGTCCATCCCAGCACGAGCTCCACTGCTGTCACAGAAGACCCCCACCCCGGAGGGTGCATGACCATGCCGCCCATCAACCTGACGAGCAGTAATCTGATGGCTGCACACCTCAGCTCAAACCCCTCCCACTCCAATGCACGGTGAGCTGGAGCGAGAGGAGGCCTAAGAGAAACAGTCTTCCTGTACCATGACTTTTCAGGGTGACTTCTAGAAGGTCGGTGTAGACTGGCTTGGAGAAAGATCTGTTGGAATTCCAACCGTGCAGCAAGGCATTCGCTGAGCAGTTCTTGGGAATGTTCCGTGAGAAGCTTTTTTTCTTAGTTGTATAGGTATTCATTGATTGATTGATTGATTGATTTTTGGTGACAGAGTGCCATAGTGCCCAGACGAGCCTGGAACTTGCTTTGTAACCCGAGCTGGCCTCGTACACATGGTCTGCCAGCCTCAGCCCTCCAGTGATGGGATTACAGATGTGCACCACCGCAGCCAGCTTTGGTGTTTAGCCGTTCACGGGTATCTTTGGGACAGCTTTAACAATAGCTACTTGTTTTATGTCCGTATGTGTCCCTGTATGTGTATGTGCAGCACCACATTCAGTCATCATCTGTGGGAGGCCACAGGGCATCAGAGCCCCTGGAGCTGGAGTTATAGGCAGTTGTGAGCCACCCAGTGTGGGTGCCAGGAACTGAACCCAGGTCCTCCACCTGGGCGGTACTCACTCTCAACTGCTGCGCCTGGAATAGATTTTTAAAAGAAAAATATTTTCTATTTGAAGAGAAAAAGGGTGATTTGGCTTAAGTTTTGGCACCCATGTGCCTTGATGTGCTAGTCTGCTTAGTATCACTATGACAAAATATCTGAGACTAGGATACTTTATAAAGAAAAGAGGTCTGTTTGGCCCATGGCCGTGGTGGCTGGTACCACAGCATGGTATCACAGCATGGCACCTCTGCTCTGGCGAGGGCTCCTTGACTGCGTCACAGCAGAATCAGAGAAGGAGGCAAGAAACCGACCACATGTCGGAGTAACACGTGCGCCAACCAGGGAGAGAGATTTCGGGGGAGGCGACAGGGTCCTTTATAAAGACTCTCTTTTATGGAACACCCTTCAAGTGCGAGAATGCCCGGTAAGGAGGAAGTCATCAATCATTCTTGAGCTTTAGTCACCTCCTTCCTGAGAGTCCTCCCACTTAGAGGCTCCACCCCTCTCAACACCAGCCCCCGGAACAAGCTTCCAGTGTGTGGACCGCTGGAGGACGAGCCATATCTAACCATAGCACTCAGTACTGCAAAGCTGGCTTCATTTCTGCCCCACATTAGAGTCCCTCAATGGAGAAATGGTCCAGAATCAGTCCTTCGTAGCAAATAGCCTTTCAGTATAAAGTATGCTGGTAGGAAACGGTGATTCCGGCCAGTTTTAGGTTTAGCCTCTGCCACAGATGGAGAGGCCGATCATGAGTCTGCTCAGCCTGGGCACTGGCGATGAACGGTGAAGACCTGAAGTCTGCCTGCAACCTCCCCAGGTTCTGCTTAGGCTACAGGAGGCAGCCAAGCCCTACAGAGCCTCCTCCCCGTCCCGCAGGGTTGTGAGGACGAGCAGTCTGTAGACATAGGCCAGATGTAGATGTGTCTGTGTAAGTCCAGAGGAACATCAGGCCACAGGCTTCAGTGACCCCAGCGTTCTTGAGGTGATGCCAAAGCCACGCTGCCAGTAACCATGGTTGTAAGCCAGTGTCAGGCAAGCCCAAAGTTAAGAACTCCAGAGGTTAAATGATCCGAGTGAAGAACAGACACAGGGGAGCAAATGGGCCCCAAAAGTAACTTCCCCAGCAGTTGGACATGCCCATGCTGTCCTGTCTCTGGAGTTCTCAGAACTTCAGAACCAAGAGTGACCTATTAACATTCGGTATTCAAACAGTACCATGCTGTAGAACCTTTCCTTTTCCATACGACAGCTCAGGCTGTCCTTAAATTAAAATCCCCCATCAGCCACTTGAGTGCCAGTGTCATAGGTGTTTACAGACCGGCCCACCTGTTAAAACTTGTCTGTTCTTAAAGCTAAAACAAGCGCAATTCTGGGAGGATCTAATAACCTCTCATTTACTTTTAATTACTAGGTTAACTGAAAGAGCAAAAAGGAGACGCACTTCTTCACAAACTATTGGACAAACTCTTTCTAACAGCAGACAAGAGGACTCAGGTGCCACACAAGTAAGACAAGATGCTAGTTGTTAAAACGCGAACTCTTGGCTGGGGAAGTGTCTCAGTCAGTGAAGCGCTAGGTGAGCGAGCGTGAGGGTCAGAGTCCGGATCCACAGTACCCGTGGAAAAAGCTGGGCGCAGTCCTACAGGCCCCTAGCCCTAACACCGCCGGTCAGGGAGAGCTTGGCTGCATCCCAGTCTAGCCAAATCAGCAAGCTCCAGGTGGAACAAGAAACCCTGTCATAAAAAGCAAGGTGGAGAGCTATCCAGAAAGACACCCGATGGAACCCCTGGCTTCCACACTCGTGTGCATGTACACCTCACACACATGTATGGACATAAGAGTGTGAACACACATACATGGAGTGAAGAAATTAATTCATTAAAATATAACCCCTTTAAACATTACCTCCTTTCTTTTCCCTCTCATTAAAAAATCCCCTCCCAGGGATGCAGAAATGGCTCAGCAGTTCAGAGCACTATCTGCTCTTCCAGAGAATCCAGGTTCAATTCCCAGCACCCACATGGCAACTCAAGACTGTCTGTAACTCCAGTTGTCTGTAACTCTGGTTCCAGGGGATTTGTCACCCTCACACAGACATATGTGCAGGCAAAACACTAATGCACATAAAATAAATAAATCTTAAAAAGAAATTTCCTCCCTCCTACCATCTCTCTTTTCTCGTGCTGGGACGAGTCCAAGGCTTTGCACGTGCTAAGCATGTGCCCGCCAAGAATTGATTCACCAGCCCCTCTTTTCTTTCTGAAAATAGACCATGTTTTCCCTCAGGCTTCATCTTTTTGTTTATCTTTTTATCATTTTTAAAATTTATTTTAGCTTTATTTTATTTATATGTAATTACCTACCGGTGCCTGTGGGAACCAAAAGAGGTTATTGGATTCCCTGGCTCTGAGCCGTCATGTGGGTGCTGAGAACTGAACCCAGTGCCTCTGCAAGAGCAGTAACTGTAGCCCCCCCCTTATGTCTTTATATCAGAATGCTTACTTCCACCTTTACAAATCACAAGATTTGTGTTTTTCTCTTCCAGAAATATCTTTATGGATTAAAAACACTTGCCAAATAGATGTAGTTTTCTTGCTCTGGACATGCTAGCCATGTCTTTCTTTTTTTGCTTGTCATTACATTCAAGGCACAATATTATTTATAATAACGTAAAATTGAAAACATCCAAGTGGAGCTGGTGCACACCTTTGATCCCAGCACTCAGGAGGCAGAGGCAGAAGGATCTCTCTTAGTTTGAGGTCAGCGCAGCCAACAAAGTGAGTTCCAAGACAACCAGAGCTGTTATATGGAGAAACCTTGCCTTGCAAAAAAACAAACATAAAAAACCCAAAAATTAAAACAAAAAAAACAAGTCAAGATTGTGGTTCTTAAAATCAAGAACTGTAAGTGGCTTAAAAATCTTGCTTGGCAAACTTCCCTGGCCTGCTTCTGGGTTTAGTGTTGCTTTTTTATTTCGGTTTGTATGTTTGTTTTTGCTTTTGCTTTCTTAGGGTCTCAAATGGATCCTAGGCTGGCCTTGAACTGGAGATCCTTTTGCCCGTCTCCCAGGTGCTGGGACTACAGGCATGTCCACCATACCTGGTTCCATTCTGCTTCTTAACTATTAAGATAACCACCAGAACCACCATCATCCAAAAGGGCAGCGCTTCTACGCTGGAGATTCTACAGTTAGCTTCCCGCAGTTCTTCGTGCTAACGGGTGCTTGTTTGTCTAGATCCAAATGGAGAAAGGTGTATTTAGTGATCGAAAAGGTCAGAGCGACCAAATGGCAAGTAGGAGCAAAAGAAAGCTGACTTTCCCCAGAAACAACAGGAAAGAATTCCATTTTCCTGAACTGCCATTCACAGTCCACTCAAAGGAGATAAAAGGAATGGAAGGTGGGTACCTTGTGGCGCACAGCTCCACAAAGCTCTGCGGATGACACCTGTAACAGATGGGCTTCTTGTGAGACAACTTACACGTGGTCCTTGTAGAACGTAGTCAATTGCTTTGAACAGGTTTCATTGATAAGATGTTTTTTCTTCTGCAGCTATGTAAAGGGTCAGACTTTGATTTTGTTTAGTCAGGGTCTACCGTGTAGCTCTGGCTGTCCTGGACTCACTCTGGAGGCCAGGCTGGCCTGAACTCACAGAGATCTGCCTGCCTCTGCTTCCTGACAGAGCGCTGGGACTGAAGATATACTCCACTATGCCCAGCAAGGGTCAGATTTAATAGAGATAATTTTATAGGTAAAGACAGCCCCAAAGGTAAACATTTTACTAGCTTAATGTTGAGATACTGGGCCAGAATTTGAGGACGATGAATTTAGTGTAGTGTATAACCTGGGGTTATACACCTTTCCTGGTCATCTGTTTGCCTAACAGTGTTAGAGATGCTCTGGGCACCCTGGGATCTGGTAGATTGTATAAACTTAGAATTTATCGTAACCTTAAGCTTTATATGAAGGGCTGGTGAGATATCTTAGCAGGTAAAGGCATTTGCTGACCTGGGTTTGATCATGGGATTCACACTGTAGAAGAGGACTGGTCCCACACCAATAAACAAATGAATGAATAAATATATTGTAATAAAAGTAAACAGATACTTATTTGAAAATGGAACTTATTGGTGTGAGCAAAAAAGGTGTGTTTTCCTTCCCTTGGAAAACAGAGGCCTTGTGAAAATGTGGTGCGAGGGGAAGGCGCAGAGTGTGTGCAACTTGAGGGTCACTCAGCACAAATAGAAGACGTGTCTTTGTGAGATCAGACCGTATCTCACAATTCAGTTTCTCAGTTCATTTGCGGCTAACTTCAAAAGTGGGCATAGTGGCTACTAGAATACGGAGCTGAACTCGTTGAAAGGAAAGTATAATTTCAAGGCGGGGCCAACAAATTGCTTTTTATTTTCTTCCAAAAGGTAAACAGATAAAAGTGCTGAAGAGAGAATCAAAGAAAACAGAATCATCTAAAATACCAACGTTACTTAGTGTGGACACAAATGAGGAAAAACAAGAGGTAAACTTTTTCTATTCTTTAGAGAACTCTGTTTTGTCTTTTACTCAGTGTTTTAATGTAGTTAATATTGGAAAGTTTTATACAAATTAAAACTTTTATAGTCTTTAAACTCTAGAAACAGCTCTGTTTTCATTTTTTTTATTTCTGTATTTTTTTGACTTTTTGACACAGGGTCTCACTGTGTAGCTCTGATTGTCCTGGGACTCACAGAGATCTTCTGTGACAGAGGCAGATGCTTCTGCCTCCCCAGTGCTGGGATTCAAGGTGTATAACACCAAACCCAGCTATTTATGTCCTTATAACCAACTACTGAAAGCTTCTAGACATTAGTTTTCAGAGTAGTAAACACCAGCCCTCATTTGAATTTTTAACGATTAGAATGCACAGTGTCCGGGACTAAAGAGTAGCTGTGTCATCATCATTACAAATGAAATCGACTATATTCATGATGAAGTTATTCCTACTTTATAAAAGACAATTAAGCAAATTAAAAATATGGCTGGGGGTAGTATAGCTTCGTTGGTAGTGTGCTGGCCTAGCACACACAAGGCCATAACCCCAATAAACCATGGATACAGATCTCTAATCCCAGCACTTGGGAAGTAGAGGCAGAAAGATCAGAAGTTAAAAGTCATCTTCAATGACTTTGAGGCCATCCTGGGCTATAAGATTTTGTCTCAGAAAAAAACAAAAGCAAAAGCAAAACAAAACACACACACACACACGTATATCTCTCTATATATACACCTTTATATGTACATTATTATATAGACATACATGTATGTATAGATTTTTCAGAAACCCTACAGGAAGGCATTTCAATTCCATCTAGAGCTATAGCTTTGTCTTGAAAGTCCCAGGACGACCTATGTATGCCACAATTTACTTTGCAGACCCAGAGCTCTTATTGAACAGGAAAGCCACTAATGACCATCTTTTAGTTCATTTTAAGTCACAAGATCCTTTAAGCTTGTGCATTTAAGAGATGTGATGTATGCAGAAGCAGAAGCCTGTATAGCATACCATTTGCAAATATGTTGACTCACCGGGTGAGCTACGGCCCCTGGGGTCGAAGAAAGCTGTGGTAGTCCACTGCAGTTCATCCTGCTATTTCCTGAGAGGCCCAGAGACCCAAACCACATATACACGCAGCGGGGAAACGAATCACAGCAGCTCTCTCCGATGTTTACAAGGTGTGGAATTCCTGAAAAGGTAGCCTTGAAAGGAGTAACTGAAACCAGCCGCAGTTAGTAGAAGCAGCCAGGAGCTGTCAGCGTTCCCCAGAGTGTATGTGCGCATCATTCAGAAGTTCTAGAGCACAGCTGAGATTCAAACAACACTAGTCTGAACACATTTCAGTGAGTTCACGTCAACACTGAGAACATTTCTGAGCCGGTGAGAATTTGGTGAGTAAAGTTGCCTGCTGCCAGGTCTGAAGACCTGAGGTCCAAGAAAGAACCAGGCCCCCCAAGTTGGTGACTGACCCCAACGTGAACACTGTGAAACACACATTCATGCACCCACAAAATAAACCTATGTAAATTATTTTGTGTAAGATTTCCTTAGCCACACATGGTTTCACAGGCCTCTAATCCTGGCACTTGAGAGGCAGAGGCAGGTGGATCATTATGTGTTTGAGGATGGCCTGGTTGACAAAGTGAGTTCCAGGCCAGCCAGAGCTTCATAGTGAGACCCTATCTCAAAAATCTTGTCTTCTGAATTTTCAGTCTGTAGTTTATTTTATAGCCCGAGTATAACATACTTTTCAAAACATGGGCGAGGAGCTGGGAGTGTGGCACTGAGTGCTTGTCCAGCATGGGCTGGACTCCAGCATCCCAGACAAACGAAAACCAGAAGACAGGGAAAAGCAACTTACTTGCTCTAGTCTTAACTCTTCCATTGCCGTGTTTTTTTAATTACTTCATCAGATCCAAGCACTTCCTAGATGTGTATTAAACTCTTTCAGGGGTCTTAGCAATTCATTGACATTATATAGATGCACACTGAAGGAGCTGACCAGAAAGAACCCTACATGACTGTGCGTGAGTGTCCTGGGAAAGAAAGAAAAGAGCCCACAAGTAAGTACCTGTGTGTGAGGAGGAAGAGTCCTTTGCCACCAGTCTGCGAGTGCCTGTAGAAGCGGTCCCTGAGGCAAAGTGCAGGTATCTTCTCTCAGCCTGAGTTCCCTTAGCCGTGACTGGCCACTCCCCGTTGTTTTCAGAACACAAGTGTTGACCGTAGACTAGAAAGCGTGGCCCATGAAAACTCAGGGAGTCCCGGGATCCTGTGTGGCTGGAGCAGCCCTTTCTTTTTGTTAATGTTGTGCACAGAAATGCTGACTAGCATTGAAGCCTGGGCAGCTGGGTGCAGTTTCCTATTTTTGCTTTTAAGTTTATAATATTGTTCCTGTTTTCTCAACTTGAACATTAAGTTCGCACATGCCTGTTAATAGAACTGCATTTCACATCAAGTCATGTGATTTTTGTTTAATCTTCTGTTATTTCCAGCCTGTTGGTTAGTGCTCATTCCTAGGTTTGGCTCAGGGCTTTATAATTATAGAAGGGAAAGTTATTAAATATGTAACGGAGAATCCCAGTGTAAATATATAATACAGAGAGTCCCAATGTAAATATGTAATACAGATAGTCCCAATGTAAATGTATAACACAGAGAGTCCCAATGTAAAGATATAATACAGTATATAATACAGAGAGTCCCAATGTAAAGATGTGATAGAATCCCAATGTAAATACATAATACTGAGTATCCTAATGGTGGGAATCTGTAACACAGATTCTCTCAATGTTTAGGTGCCAAAGATTCCCAAGCAAAGAAAATAAGCATGATCAGGTGTTGGATGGTTCCACGCTGAACATGCTGGCCAGACCTTGAGTCCTGTGCTGTAGTTTGGCCTAAAGGACGGGACTTAAACTGAGCAGCGCTACCATTCAGCAGGTCCCCTGTAACGTAACGTTAGTACAGCCACGGCTTTGACAGCAGGTATTTACAGTTCTCATCCCTGGTTCTTACTGGCTTGGTTTTTAATTTTAGGGTGGAGATGGCGATTGTGAGGGGAAGAATTTGAAGAGGAACAGATTTTTTTTTTCCCGTTAGTGTTTTGTCTTTTAAGTAATCTTAAAAATACAAGCTTGACGACTCTTTCCTTTTTATTTCATGCACAATAGGCTGTAACACAGGTTTCTGCTGCCATCCATCCCGCCTGCTTCCACATCATCTGTGCTTTTGGTTTTGTTAGCAAAATTTTAATCATTTTTCTCTTTCTTCTAAAAATTGTGTTATTTTGATGCTGTGATTTGGAATTATAAAGTCACCTTCTCTCTGCCTGCTTCCTTCCTTGCCCTGATTACTGAGTGGGTAGTGTCAGGTGACACGCCCTGCTCACACTGCTCTCAGCCGACTGAGAGTCAAGCCTCGCAAGCCCGTTGTCTCCTGGAAATCGCTGGCCTCTTCAAGCGGATGCTGCTCCAAGAACCTTCTTCTCTGTTGTCTTAGTAACCATTTGTTACCATCACATGAAGAAAGACATTCTGTGTCAGCAGTGAAGCATTCTTAGTATTTACATAACATCTTGACGGTGATACGATGTTCCAGACTTAAATTCCTTTAAATGAAACAATTGCCTGCATTCTTTCACTCCCCTAGTCTGATAGTGCCTTCTGGTTAGCTGGAAGAATTTCCCAAAGAAGCTATGCACAACCTGGCAAAGGTTTACTTTCTGTCCTGGGCTGTTTGCTGTTGCTAAATAGCACAGAGTGGATAGTTAGTTAACTAAAAAAATAGGGATTATTTAGCTCGTGGTTCTGGAGGCCGGGGACCACTGGCACAGGCTGGGGTCTGTTCGGCACCTGGGAGGGCCTTGCTGCAGGTGAGCATGGCACAGGGCCCACGTGGAGAGAGGACACGATGGAGATGCTGCTTGATGACCTTGTCCATCCTGATTCCCTCCTGAAGGCCCCACCCACCTAATGTTGTTGCCATATTAGCTTGGGGATTAAGCTTATAACACACTCACTTCTTTTTTTACTTGGGAGTGCTAAGAAATTAATTCAGGACACACACATGCAAGGCAAGCTGTCTATCCCTGAACTAAAAATATGGACCTTTTGTTGTTGTTTCAAGACAGTTTCTTATTACATACTGTCTCAGCTGGCCTAGTTCTCTATATGTAGCCCAGGCTAGCCTCAATCTTGGAGTAATCCTCCTGCCTCAGTCTCCTGAACACTCAGAGTATAGCCATGTTCCACACATGAACTTTAGAAGGATATATTTAAATCAAAACACTACCAAAATTCTAGATTGTTTTTCACTCTGTAATAATTATAAAATTGTCTTTCTTGGTGTTTTTACCAGGCTTCTATCCAGTTTTCTAGTTACTAAATAAACACAGAAAAGAAAACAAAACACAAATTTTTGTTTTATTTTTCAAGATAGGGTTTCTCTGTGTTGCCCTGGCTGCCCTGGAACTCTCTCTGTAGACCAAGCTAGCCTCAGACTTAGAGATCTACCTGCTTCTGCCTCCCGCATGCTGGGTATTAAAGGCATGTGCCACCACGTCTGGCAAGAAAACACAGTTTATTTAATACAATATTATACTGTGTTTTTAACTTAGGAAGGTATTTTGAGTAGACGGTTTTTATTAATTCCTTGAGAATTTCATACAATGTGTTTTGACTTTTCACTTCTTACTCATTTCCCTAACTCCTCCCAAGATTCATCCCACCCCAATTTCATGTCATATATTTATTTTTATTTTTAATAACCTGTCAAGTTTAATTTGTACTGCCTAAATTCTCCAGGGTGTGAGGCTACCTCCTGGAGTGTGGGTAACCCTCTAGGGGCCACACCCTTAAAGAAAACGGACTCCCTTTCCTCCAGGAGCCATCAGTTGTCAGTTGAGGGTGAAGGGCTCCCGAGCCTCCTCACCCACCCTCCGTGCTAGAATAACTGGCTTGATCATGTGCAAGCGTCCACAGCTGCTGGGAGTTCTTGAGTGCATTGGTTCTTACTTGCTCTGAAGTAACTGTTTCGCTCCAGTCCCCCCGACCCGTGGCCCCTAAGT
This sequence comes from Rhombomys opimus, assembly GCA_010120015.1. Lineage (NCBI taxonomy): Eukaryota > Metazoa > Chordata > Mammalia > Rodentia > Muridae > Rhombomys > Rhombomys opimus. The sequence goes on from REGO01000039.1 coordinate 751,266, forward strand.
CTTTCCACCCCTTTTTCTTGATGTTCTCTGAGCCTTGTAGGACGCTGGATGGGATAGATGTCCATTTGTAGATGAGCAAGCACTCCACGGACACTCATTCTCTGCGCTTTGACCAGTTGTGAGTTCCTTTATTAACTACCACCCGCCGCATAAAGAAAGTTCTCTAAAGGGTTCTGAGAGCCACACTAATCTATGGGTATGGAGGAACAAGTTCAGAGGGCAACTTGACTCTAGGTCCATTTAGCAGAATAATAGTGGGTTCAACCCTGGGGTCTATGAACTACTCCGTTGGGGATTCTTAGCTAGGTTTACAATAACAGATACGCATTTCTTCCTTTTCAGGCCTTAAATGAATCACAAAATAGTTATTGTTTATCCCCATAACATTTATGCCACTGTTGTACTCATTGGCATCTCTTGCCATGCCGGTCACTATTGAAGTGCACAGGGTTCATAGCTAGGTCAGACTGATGATGACTTTTTCCCCCCTCGGCAGCCTTCCTAACACCTTCAAGTGCTAGAATAGCTAATCATCCAGGAAGAAACTTTGTTGGTAATCACCAACTTGATTCCTCCATGACCTGGGACAAAAATGTGCGGTGTCGTTAACTGTGGGGGCTTACCATTAAGTTCTAGTGTGCAGCCGAGAGCAGTGGCACTAGCCCATATGTTCAGGAATCTTGGAAAGTTCTGATTCAGGACTGGGGGTGCAGCACAGTTGGCCACGTAATCTCCTGCCAAGTGTTCTCCTGGCACGCATGAAACCCTGGGGTCAGTCCTCTTCATCACATAAACCAACCGTGCTGCACACACAAGGCCCTATCTAAAAAAACCAAACACCTCTCACCCCCAAAGAGTGTTTGCGGGCTGGAGGATGACTCGGTAACTAAGAGCATTTGCCGTTCTTGGGAAGATTGAGGTTTGGCTTCCCGCACCTACACAGAAGCTCCTTACTGTCTGTAACTTCAGTCCCAGGAGGCCCGACCCTCTGTTCTGGCCTGGACCATGTAGATGTAGGAACACACTGTGAAGGAGCACCAAGAGAAGGGAAAGCTGCCCAAACTCAGAACAACACTGTCTGAAGTGCAAATTAAAAGGCCCTAAAGGGAAATTGGGCCGTGTTACTAAAACAGACCACAGAACTGTATAGGGAAATAATTGAGAAAGATTAGGTGACTAAGGAACTGCAGATTAAAATGATTCAAAATGGGAAAGCATTCTTTAAAAAATATAAAAATAAGATTCCTTTTTAAAAGACTACACATAAACACACACACATCAACACTGTGCCATGTGATTTCTTTGGTTTCAGTCTTTAGTTCAAGGGAAGGCAAAGCACAGAAAGAAAATATTCTCTGTGTCACCAGTCTCCTAATTACCCAACTTTCTTCTCCTGAAGAGGTAGGAAAGCTGGTAAACTGTGCCGGAGGGGACAGGAAAACAGCAGTTCTTTTTTTT
>REGO01000039.1:762703-794553 GCA_010120015.1 Rhombomys opimus
GTTCCACAATGCTCCTATGGAGGTCAGAGGGACAACTGCAGAGTTGGCTCTCTCATTCCACTCAGTGGATCAGCCTTAGGCAGTAAGGCTTGGTGGCACATTTCTTTGCCTGCTGAGCCATCTTGGGAGTCCCTTTAAGGGAATTCTTCAAGCAAAGGAAAATAGTCCCAAGCGGAAACAGGAAATTCAGGGAGGAATAAGGAGCAGAGGGGGAAAGTGTGGGTAAACATTATGTATGAAGAACAGAATTGTGAGGGTTTCAAATCCGTGTGGAGAGCTGGGGTGCCGCTGAGCGGCAGAATGTCTGCCGAGGGGGCGCTAGCCTCTGGAGCCAGCCTCCAGCCCTTCAAGAACATAACAAAAGAGCAGAACTGCAATGTTTGACCACAGAAAACCAGGAGGAACAGGTAGATTTGCTCTAAGCTTCCAGAGTGAACATATTTTATTTGTACTAAACTTAGACAAATCAAAGATAACAGTCATAAGCACAACCATGTCCGTCATTATACGAAATGGAACAAATGCCCCAAGTACATACTAGGACAGTAAATGATCAGGTTAGATAAAAACTCTCCACCCCTATGCTACTTCCAAAAAAAAACCTTCCATATGAGCACTGGAACATTGAAAATAAAAGATGGAGGAGATCTGGTATCCACCGTGAACCAAAAGAAAGCTGACAGCAGACCTCAAGGCAAGAATGATGAGACAGAAGGGTCTTTTATCATCACAAAGAAGGCATCTGTCAAAAGAACACGTCAGTTTAAATCCTGAGTTAGTGTTCACAGAACAGCATGGTTTCAGAACACAAAATGCAGAAATAGAACTGGCAGGAGACGGCAGAGCTGCCTGTGGTAAACACGCTTCTCTTGGTGAAGCTAGTAAGTAGCGCACGTGAATCGGTAATGACATGCGAGGCAGAAATAGCAGCTGATGAACGGGACCCCGTCCGAGCTACAGGGCACCATGCCCAAGATTAGAGCGTCATTGCTTTGAGCTGTACGTGGCGAATTTATCAAAGATTGCTTCATGACAATAATGCAAACCTCACCAAAGTCTCAAAACATTCGAAATACGTCCTCTGGCCACACCAGGATTAAGGTAGAAACTAACAATAATAACTAACTAGAAAAAAAAAAAAAAGTTTAACCAGCGCGTTTGTATTCTTCGTGTTCAAAGGGTAGAAATTAGGAAGCGCTTGCAGCTCTTTGTGAAGACAGGATAAGAGAAGTGCAGTGGGATTTCTTGAAACATTAACCTGCCATACACAAGCAGCCAGGGAACAGGGTGGATGAAGAACACGGGGTCCTGGGACCCTTTTCAAAGGCACCCCATGAGTTAGTTTCCTCCCAGGCTCTACCTAGTAGGAATCCATACACCTCCAGCACAACAGGCGAAGACTCCAAAGCAGTCAGGAAACTAAGTCTGTAGCTTAAGAAGCCAGTCAAAAACAGTAAACTCAAAACAGAAAGAAAGAAAAGAGAGAAAGAAGAGAGAGAGAAAGAAAAACTGAATGAAGATAAAAGTATCCCTAAATTAAGAAAACACACCTTTTCCTGACAACACTAAGGAGCTTTGTTTCTGCCAGGAGGGAGCGACCGTGGCGTACTTACTCTCGCTTGGTAATAAACGCCCGAGGAACAGAACAAAACATCTGAAAAGAGAACCTCAGGCAGCGAGTAGAGGGTCAGCCGCAGAGGTGAGCGTTAGGATCACAGAGGACTTCTCCCTAGAGGCAGCTGCTGAGCCACAATAGTGATCCAAGGACAGCCTGGGAGTTTGCTGAGGTGAAATGTGGATAGACACTCGGAGAGACGGAGAACTGATGAGCACTGACAAAGGGAGAGAGAAAGGAGGGATGCTAAGGCCGGCCTGTTTGGGGAGATACTGCAGAATCTTGGTCAGAAGCACCCTCATCAGCATTGTGAGCCTTCCTTAAAACTGCCCTAGAGTCCGGGCCTTTGCCCTTCAACTTTTCTTGCCCTCACAAAGTCAGACGTGGTTTGTAGTGCATTGCCTCTAGCCGGCACCTCAGCTCCCTTCCCAGTTTTCCTTACAGGTACTTCCCCTGGCAAACCTCCCAAATTCCTAATTCTCTCTTGCAATCTGTTTCTCAGACTACGAAGGCCAACACAAAGGTTGCCAAGAAAATAAATAAATAAATAAATAAATAAATAAATAAATAAATAAATGTTGAGCTAAGATCTGAGACTGGCTGGCACACCTTGGGGTAATCAGAAAGGACATTATTCTGGTTGTCACATGAGCCATAAATAGATCCTGGCACAAACTGGAGCTCAACAACTATTTCATAGACGATGACTGAAGGGTGTTCTGTTAGAGAGGAATTACGTGTCTCGTGTGATGAGGGAAAGGGAGTATGCCCCCAGGGGGAGCTGATGGCTTCCCGAGTTGCACTGACCCTGGGGGAAGAGACTGAAAGCTTCGGGGAAGGTTTATTTCTTTGTGTGAATGCGTGTATGCAGGTGTCATTGGAGGCCAGAAGAGGACGTCAGAGCCCCTGGATCTGGAGTCCCAGGTGCTTTGGAGCTGCCCTGTGTGAGTGTTGGAGACCGTACTCAGACCCCCAGCAAAGAGCAGCGAGCGTCCTTAAGTGCCGAGTTATCTCTCCAGCTCCAGACTCAGAGTCCGTATGGAGCTGAGGCTGGATGTCAGAGGGGTCTTCTAGAAATCTCAGCGGAAGAACAGACTCAGCTGTACCCCCCGGGGGAGGAGGGGGGAAGAGTCAGAGTTAGAGTTGCAGAATGTCAGAGGCTCTGAGTGCCCAGCACGCCACAGGAGGGAAAGCCCAGAACTCAGAAACAGGGTGGGAACGTCTGGCTGCACGTGCCAGGACGCTGGGGCAGTGGCTCTTGGTTCCCGTGGGCTTTGGAGGGGCCAGTTTTCCTCTAAGAACGAGCATTTCCACATCGCTGGCCTTCTCACGGCTCTGTCAGTGGCGTAGGTGGAATCCTAGTGTAGCTCCATTGAAACACCCTGGGCCTGGTGAGGAAAGAGACAGCAGAAGAATTCAGAGAAGTGGCTTGCGTCTGGCAGGGGCCAGGGAAGGAAGAACCCCTGGAATTCATTTTTTTAAGACCGTTTAACCGGAGATGAGAATGTACCCCTGGACAAAGGCAATTCATTGATTTTTGACACACGTTCTCGGGATGTAGGTGATAAGACAGATCTGCCACTGAGGTGGCTCTTAAGAATCTTGGAAGAAGTCTCAACGCTCAGGGAAATGGGGAGGCCTGTGCTGCGTTTATAAATGGCAGGGGAAGGCAGAGTGAGCAGACATGCTTGACACAAGCCGGGTGCCCAGACAGAGAACTGTGATCCGCACGAGGCTCCCAAAGACGGCACCCCCTCACCGGGGCCCTAAGGAAGCCCTGCTGCACGGTAGTGTGAGCTGTGCAAACCACAGCAACCGATGCTTTCCCAGAGAAGACCAAGTCCTGCTCGTCAGCCTCCTCTGTCCTGAAAGAACCTGGATTTCACACTCATGGGGTCATGGGGGAAGCGCAGCTCCTGTGTGTGGATGTGTCCTTACTGTGTGTGAATCCCTGCCTGGGGTTCATAATTAATCCCTGGACAGGGAATCACATACAGCGTGGCACCCAGCCTCTTCACGGCTGGGCCAAGCCTCCAGCCTCGTGCAATGCTAGACCGGCCTTTATACGTCAGGAGAAATACATGAAAAGAAGGACGGGCTATTCTGTGGGCTGTCAGAGACCTTTTAGAATGGTTATCCAACAGGCAAGACGCTTGAGTCTGGGAGTCAAGCATGGGACCGGAAGTGGTTCCCCTGACCATCGCTCCCAACATAGGGCTCACCCCCCATTTAGGGTGTACTGTGCTGCCATTCCTATAATCTTGAGCTTTGGGGACACGGAGTTCCTTATCTCCAAAAAGGCACGCTCGCTCCTGTCAAGAGTCCCACTTAAAAGTTCCAACTGCCAAGACACTCCTGTGTCCAGGGGCTAGCAGACAGGAAGAAGGTCACCGTTCTAATAGAACAAGGGCAGGTGACCACGGTCAGCAGGATGAGGCAGGGCTCCTGTGACTCAAGGACAACAGACTGGTGTATGTGCTGAACCCAACACAGCCATGACGGGGCATCTTGCTATTGCCTCAACTTCGCTAACTGTAAATGGACACATGTGGCAGCCTCCTCCAATCGGGAAGGTACACTTGCCAAGAAAGCCAGGTGACCTGGAAATGGAGGTTCCCGCACCATCACATTTGCCCCGAGAGCTTCTAAGGACACAGGCGAGTTAGGGTGTTCAGTGTACCCCGAGAAGGTTGGGGATCAGCTGCGGGCCTGAGATCTCAGGAAGAAAGAGTAATGGGAACCATGGAAATGCCCCTCTCCAAATTTGGAGTAGATGCATTTAGGTGGGTGTTTAGAGGCCTCCACAACGCACCCCTTAGACCTCGGGGGGAGACCTGTTGTTGCCTGCTGGCCTCAGCTTCTGCACCCTGCAATTCATTACTGCGTGTTCGCCGAGGGCATGCTTCCTGTGTTCCTGACCGGCTTCTCAGGGTTTTCCTCCGCAGAACACAGGATGGCCATCGGGATCTTCCTATCAAGCCTTCCTTCCCCTCTCACAAGGGTCGGATCTGCACTGCAGCTGACCTTTGAGCTGCCCCTGGCTCCCTTCTCTCCGTCTTACTGCGGTTCCTTGGACAAATGTCTCACGTGTCAAGTCCCTTTCTTGTCATACGCCTTTCTGTGCACCCAAGTTGACAAGCTATGCCGGGGGTGGAATTTACAAAGCCAACCAAAGAATCAAAGTCTATGTTTGTCTTGCACGCACAAGATCCTGGGCTGATATTCCCCCCAACACCCCACAATCCAGATGGAACTTTCTAGAGCTAAAGGAAGAAAGGGTTCCTCTCCTTAAGACTGCAGTAGAAAGCACCCAAAATGAGTGATAGAGATCAAAATGAAATTAAAATAACAAAACGGGGGGGGGCAAACGTGAAGTTGAGACAATATTAAGGTAACATGCTCTTGTATTCCAGAAAGGGAGAGAGAGAGAGAGAGAGAGAGAGAGAGAGAAAGGGGAGGGAAAAAAAGATGGATGAAATGTTTTCAAATGTGAGGGAAACTGTAAGTCCTCATATCTGGCGAGATATAAGTTGCTAAGAATTAGGGTATTAAACACAAATCACAAGATATGAAGATACTGGTGAGCATGTCGCGCTGAATGTGCCTAATCTCAGAAGCTGAGCACCGCAGGTACTTGATGACACTTGAATGGGTGAAGGGGACATGCCATGCCACAAGGAGGCATGGGTTGAAGCACCAGGGCTCTCCACGGGGCCGATGCATGCAGGGAAACCAGGCCAGACTGTTCACTGTGGGTCTCGGGAAGAAAGAGGAGAGGCAGGGTGAGAAGTTTTAGGGTAGGAGTTTGTTTTTGTTTAGGTGTTGATATTGCTGTGCTGGCTTGGAACTCAGTACACAGCCCAGGTTGGCCTTGAACTCACGATCATCCTGTGTCAGCCTCCTGACTGCAGGAACTACAGATGTGCACCGTTTCCTTGGCTGGAACTGGCTGGCTTGAGTCACTGTGGTGGGTTTGGGGTGAAGGGTCTCTCTGCATTGTCTCCTGACTGGTGCCAGCGTGCTAGGGCAGTGGAAAACACTCTGAGTATGCAAGGTTGGAGAAAAGGCGGCTGGGGGAGGGCCGGGGGTAAGTTGTTCGCCTGTGAATGCCACCGTGGCATGTGAGACCTGTACTATCTCTAGGGATTGTCTCGTGCTGGGGTGGGGCGGGTGGAGGACAGTGTTTCCTTGAGGATAAGGAAGGCCCCATGAGAAGAAGTCTACAAACAACTCAATATGATTGCCGTGTTAGCTGGTTTGTATTTTCAAGAGGGATTCCCTAGATCAGGTTGGCCTATGGCCACATTGGTGAGAATCTGTTTTGACTGGTGACTGATGTGGGAGGATTATGGGTGCCATCCATTCCTATGTCAGGGGACCTGGGAAAAGCTAACCTCGGTTAGCTTTCTTAAGCTGAGTATGAGCAAGACAGCAAACTGCCTTCCTCCATGAATCCTGCTCCAGGCTCCTGCCTTGGTCCCTGCTCCAACTTCCCTAATGATGGGCTATTTTCAGAAAGCATTGGCTGAAACAGATCCTCTCTTTCCCAAGGTGTTTTTGTTGTAGTGTTTATCACAGCTCAGAAAGCAAACTCAGACAATTTATCCGGTTTTTAAAACGAGCAAAGGAATTTGTATAGGCCGAGCTGTAGCCCCCCTCCCCTTTTTGTCAGGCTCATTTGGTGAAACCCTGACCCTCCTGTGTCCTGGTTTTGGAGATGGGTTTTTGCCAAAGCAATTACGGCTAACTGAAGCGGTAAGGACAGGCCCTGATCAGATAGGGCCGGTGTCTTGGAAGAAGAGACACTGGAGACTCGGTGTAGATTAACGGCAGGGAACAACTGCGCATGCTCTGAGGAAGGGCCGTGTGAGTACACGGTGAAGGACCGCAAGCAGCCCTCAGCAGCCCCTGTCCAGGCTGACACTGTGGACGTGGATCTCCAGCCTCTAGAATCATGAGAAACTGAACGCCCTCTGGGAGATTCTGTGTGTGACATCTGCTTGTGGAAAGCTGCATTGGTTAAGACGGGACTTGAGTGGACATTTCTCTGAGGAAGGCGTACAGGTGGCCAGGATATTTCATGAGCTCAGTATTTTTAGTTCTCAAGAGAGTCATACATCAGGCTTCAGATTAGACACAACTTTACCGTCCCCTAGGATAGAGAGAAGGTCAGTTAATAACAAAGGCTAACAGAAGCTGGAGATATCGGACTTTTCCTACCTACTACACATAATGATGCTATCACTTTAAGAAATTAAGTACTGAGACATGCTACCACATGGAATAACCTTAAAAAAAAAAAAAAGCAAAAGAGAGACAGGGTTGGTGGTGCATGCCTTTAATCCCATCAGAAGAAGCAAGCAGGGTTGGGGATTTAGCTCAGTGGTAGAGCGCTTGCCTAGCAAGCAAAAGGCCCTGGGTTCGGTCCTCAGCTCTGGAAAAAAAAAAAAAACAGAAGCAGCAAGCAGGTCTCTGAGTTTGGGGCCAGACTGTTCTACCTAGTGAGCAGGCAAGGCTACAATAATGAGAGCTTGTTTCAGAAAACAAAAAAAAAAAAAGAAAGAAAGAAAGAAAAAAAGTCACAAGAGCCAATTAAACGTATGAATGGTTCAAATACTCCAGTTACAAAAGTGAAAATTATCCAGTTGAGAAACTACTACAAGAACCGTGCTTCAGTGTGAAGACACGGAATTAAAGAAAAGGGGCCGGGTGGTGTGGCGGTGGCACACACCTTTGATCCCAGCGCTCTGGAGGCAGAGGCAGAGGCAGGCGGATCTTTGTGAGTTCCTAGGCCAGCCTGCTCTACAAAGTGAGTTCCAGGACAGCTAGAGAAACCCCATCCCCAAAAAACAAGAACAAAAGGTAAAGGAAAAGAAAGGGGGAAACTTGCTAACAGTAATCAGGAGAGAACTGACAGGCCTGTCAACGGCTGACAGTCCAATCACAAACAGCAGATATCATGGTCCTTTCTGTGGTTCAACAACTGAACCCACGGCCTTATGGCCTTAGCAGTGCTCTACCAGGCAGCGGCAACCCAGCCCTCTTTTTCACTTTTTTTTTTTTTTTTTAAACAGAATCTCATTGAACTCACTCTGTCCCCTAGACAGGCTTTGAACTTCAACTCCTGCCTCGGCCTCCCAGGAGGCTAGGATTACAGGTCACACCACCTTCGGCGCTCTTTCAAGTAAGTGACGGAACCAGTAAAGTCAGTAGGGACGTGGGTGACCTGGGGGACACCAGCCAGCTTAAGTAACCGTCGCTGCTAGAACGCTACATCCGAGAGAGCTGAAATACACATTTTCAAAAAATATTTGATTTATAGGCACTTGGTGCGTCTGTGTACATGCATGCTTGCTTGCATGTGAGCGCCCACAGTAGCCAGAAGAGGGTGTCAGATCCCCTGGAGCTGGAGTTTCAGGGGGTTGTAAGCCATCTAATGTGGGTGCTGGCAATGGAACCCCAGTCTTCTGCAGGACTAGCAAGAGCTCTTAACCACTGAGCCATCCCTCTAGCCCTAAGAACTACGCATTTTAAAAAGCTCAGATATAACATTTACTGCATGGATCCTTGGGCTGCCTAGTTTCTGCCAACTTGATCCCAGCTGGAGTCATTTTGGAAGAGGGAACCTCAGTTGAGGAAATATCCCCACCCGTGGGCAAGCCTGTGGGACATTTCCTTGATTGATGGTGATGGGGTAGGGCCACATCCCTGTGCCTGGGGAAACCTCTGGGTTGGTGGTCCTGGGTGCTATAAGAAAGCAGACTGAGCAAGCTAGGACGAGTAAGTCAGTGAGCAGCACTCCTCCATGGCCTCTGCTTCAGCTCCATGTTTCTGTACTAACTTCCCTCAGTAACGGGTTATTTTCTGGACTGTGAAGCATCTTCTTCTTTTTGCCTCTTTTACCGCATAAGCTTCCAGAATTCAGCGATGCTATGTAATACTTGGGTATCAATAACCCCCACCGCTAGCACAGCTCAGCTGGTTTGCTCAGGTGTTGGAGCATCTGCAGGACTATGAGTTATACCGAGTAAAGAAGGGAGCAGAAGAGAGTGTGGTCACACAAATGGGAGACCAGCTGAGCGGGACAGGACAAGCCTCCACATGTGAGGAGTACAAGCCGAGGCGAAAGCTGGCATTAACACTGCTGGCCCCGGCCTGAGGCCGCAGCTGTGTGGCACAGTAAGCCTGTGCTGTGTTGTGAGAATTTCTGAAATAAGCGGCTGAGCAGTGAAGTTTACTCCCTGCTCTTCTAGAGGACCGACGTTTGAGTTCCGGCACCACAGGTGCCTCGTAACCATCTGTAACAGCAGTTCCAGGGGACTTGATGCTGGCTTCTGATCTCCATGGGCGTTAGCTACGTGTGTGGTGCACATACATACATGCAGGCAAAACACCCATACACATGGAATGAAGAAAAATTATCGGCTATTTTGTAACTGTTTTATAAAAGTCTGTAAGATTTAAGTTATGTTCCATTTTGATTCATTGATAATTGATTTACTGGTGAAAGACCCTCGAAGAGTGTCTTCCCACTTGGAGAGACCCCGAGCCCAAAGGACAAGCCGAGACCACTCGTTCGGATGCAATCAGCAAGAGGTTTATTGAATACACAGGTGCCTGGGTCGACAAAGTCTCTCGGAAGACTTGTGCGCCGTCCCCAGGTTAGTTGGGTGATTTATAGATTCTGGTCCCTCCCAGCATGCCCAATTCCTGCCTGGCAAGCATCTATTGGTCAAAATGCTACATTTTGAATTGATTGGTTATAGGAAGGTCACCAGACCATTGATCATGACCAGGTGTCCCTCCCTAGGGGGAGGGTCCAGTTTCCTAGCAACTGTATCTCTAGTGGGTGGGGAAAGAACGCAGGGAGGTAGCTCTCCCCTCAGGGAATTTACTACTATACCGCGCCTACTCTACCGTCTTAACAATCGCTGCTATTTTGTCTTTGGTCTCTCACTGGTTGATGTCAAAACCAGGATCTTGGCTGGGTAGTGTTGACATCCGGGCTTTAATCCCAGCGCTTGGGACACAGAGGCAGGCAAGTGTCTGTGAGTTCAAGGCCAGCCAGGGCTACGGAGGGAGTTCCAGGACAGCCAGGGCTACAAAGAGACACCCTGTCTCAAACAAAACAAAACAAAAACTCCAGAATTTTGTAATTTGTATGTTTTCTACTTTTTCCGTCACTTTTTGTGTAGTGTTTGTCTCTACTGTATGTTTTCTATACCATAATGTGTCTGCCCTACCTTTCTTATTTTCTCCTACTCTATTTTAATATTCTTTCCCCCTTCTCCTCTTCTCTTCTCCCCTCTCTCTCCAAAGTCTTACTTTTATAGCCTAGACTGGCCTTAAATTCAGTGTGTAGTCCAGCTTGGCCCCAAATCAGTGGTTCTTCTGCTGAACTGATTGGCACCAGGTGTGTGTGTGTGTACGCGGTCAGAACTGACTCCACACAGAATACCCGTGCTAACAAATTAACGAAGTTGTTGACTAACATAGTCATTCTGAGAAGAAAAAAAAGACCAACTTTTATTTATTACACTTCAGTGTATTTTGTGCATACGGACCTGCATGCATGAATGAGGTGTGTGTGTGTGTGTGTGTGTTTGATGCATGAGATCAGAGGACATTTTATTTTATTTATTTTATGTGTGCACATGTGTTGCGGGCATGCTCACGTCACAACATGCATTTGGAGGTCAGAGGACCAGTTGCACGAGTTAGTTCTCTCCTTCCATCACAAGAGTCTTGGGGATGGAACTCAGATCATCAGACCTTTGTCCATGAAGCTATTTACCTGGCCCAAAAAGAGATTAATCTAACAGAGTTTGGGAAAGAGAATCTTGCCTATATACAGTAAGGCTAAAAATAAAAAGAAGAGTGCCATTACTGCACTGTAGTTTGTAAATTTGCTCCTCAGTGGCATCTCTTGGTAATTCTGAAGCTGCATATACATTCTAGGAAAGGGCTGGGCAAGTGTGCTGTGGAATGAAGTCATGTTTCTATTAGATATAGTGGAAATGTTTTGTGCCAGAAAGTATGAGTAACTAAATAAATTATGCAAGCATATCGAAAGGACACAGAAGCCGACACACACACACACACACACACACACACACACACACACACACACACACGGTAACCGTGACTATCTATGAATCCATTTCACATGAAGATGAACACTCATTCCCTACACACATGTTCAAAACACACATATATCATATATATATATTTTTTTATGTGAATAAAACGGAAAAGTAGTAAGCAAAAGGAAATATACAGCTCTTTCTATAGAGGGATTCCAATTAATAAATGTTGAAGGAATGACGGGAAAAGAAGTCATCATCCCCAAATGACGCAATAATGGATGATTTAGGGAACGTTCAGATGGCTCAGTTAAGACACTTGTCACACAAACCTGACAACCCGAATTTGAGTCCTGGGACACAGAGAGTGGAAGGAGAGAATCGACTTCTGAATGTTGTCCTCTGGCCTCTAAATATGCCACGGGCATGACTCTGCCAGCCCCCCCCCCAACCACCACTAAATCAGTAAAGTGTAAACATTAAAAAAAAAAAAATTCAAACAACAACCAGATGAGGCCAGGGAGGGTGGCACATGTCTATAACCTCAGCAGTGGGTGATAGAGGCAGGAAGATCAGGGGTTCAAGTTCATCCTTGGCTGCATAGCAAGTGTGTTGCCATCCCCAATGACACCAAGACCCCCATCTGAACAGCCACCCTCTTGCTCTCTCGTGCCCCCACCACTAAAAGAACCAAAGAAGCAAAATAGTGTATTTTCTTAGTTTTAGACTGTCTTCTCATAAGAGACGCATTGGTTACAAAAGGTTTAAAAAAGGGGGGGGGTGATTTGTGCAGAGAGAAGGTTAGAAGGCACCTGTAGCTTTATCAAAGTGAGAATGCTTAGAGTAGGATAAACTAGAGAGGTGCCCACTGGTTAAGAATGTTCACTGTTCTCGCAGAAGACCGGAAGGTACCCATGACCTCCTCTTCTGGCCCCTGAAGGCACCATCAATCATGTGAGCACAACAGACATACATGCAAATAAGAATAAAACACTATATGACATTGGACAGGATGCAAGAAGAGGAACAGCGCAATAGCATTATTTCCCTGGCGTGTCTGCCCCAAAATAACTGACTTGATTCTAAACGTGAGAGAGTATCAGGTGAAGACACTTTAACGATAGTGGCCTGTAACACTCTAAGGATCAAGGCCATGACTATGAAGAAAAGACTGAAATACAGTCTTGGAGTAAGGGTATAATTTAGTCGAGTGTTTGTCTGTTGTGCACAAAGCCCCGGTGGTTTGGATACCCAGCACGGGTATACACCATAATCCCAGCACTCAGGAGGTAGAGGCAGGAGGATCTTCCTTGGCCCCTTCCAAGCCAGCGTCTGCTACAGAAGACCCTAACCCAAGAGAGGAAGGAAGGGAGGGAGGAAGAGACAGAGGGAAAGGAAGGGCACATTTATATTAGTTACTGCAGAGACAGTACTTAGTTAAAAATCTATTCCTGACTAAGTGGGGAAAATACACTCAAATAGAAATGGAAGGAGACTGCATGAATATGAAAAGGGATCTACACTGAAACTCACTGAGATACCATTCAGAAATCAAGGGATCTGCTGGAATACGGAGATACCCTCAGCACCTTCCTTCCTCTCTCCAACAGGAACTCAATGTCAAAAAGGTGTCAGTGTCTCACAGGGCATGTCAATAAAACTCTGACCGTTTGTATGGGATCTTGAGCTCAGACAGAACAGCCAAGTGCTGAGAGCTGCCTGCGCATCATAAAAACCAGGGCAGAAGAACTTGTCTAACTAGACCTCAGGCGGTTTTAAAGTTGTAATTAAGACACTGCTGGAGTGATGAAAGGGTGGAAAATGAGCCAGGGTAACTGATGAAGAGTCTGAAAACAAGCCCACTCCTGCTCAGAAACTCAGCCATTGATAACCCCAGCCCTGGGGAGACGCCACATTCTTTAAAGTGGGACTGGACTATGGTAAAAGGACAGAAGATGTGGGCTCTTTCTTCATGAAAAACACTAAGTATTAAGAATTGTGAATGGAGAAACTTGAAGGCTTTTCAATGAAAGCTGAGACCATCCTTGTGTGTGTGAGAGAGGAGAGAGTGTGTGTGTGTAAGAGTGTAAGCGTGTGAGTGTTTGTGAGAGAGCTGCTGGTGGGAGGGGAACGTGGGCTGGCCTCTCTGGAAAACAGGCTGGCATTGTGTGCTGAAGCCAGGCGTCTGCCTTAAAGAACGCCTTGCACGTGAGCCTCAGATGAGTGTGCAGTGTTCCCAGCAGTGACTGTTACAGCCACAGCTGTAAATATTGCAACAGCCCCTCAACGACCGTGTACATGAATGGTCACTTCCACACGGTGAACATGAGCTGCGGGTACAGCCATTCACGTGGGCGGAGCTCACGTTTTTTTCATTAAAAAAAAAAATGTAGTCATGAGAAGGCCGAGCTGTGAAAGTTGAGGCCAGCATAGTATCACATCCAAAATGTACTGTACTGCAAAGAGACGGACTAGTATGAGTCAGTGTCATATCGTAAAAAGTAATCTAGGGGACCTGGGTGGTGGTGACCTTTAACCCCAGCACTCGGGAGGCAGAGCCAGGCAGATCTCTGCTTTCAAGGCCATTAAAAAAAAAGAAAGAAAACAGAAAAAGAAGAAAGGAAAGCATCCCTATAAAGTTCCAGAGCATCCAACACCCTCTTCTGACCTCTGAGGGCATCAGGCACACACATGTTGCACCGACATTCATGCAAGCTAAACACTCATATACATACAATAAAAAAAAAAAAAAAAAACTTACCCCGGAGCAGCAACATGGTGTTTGCCACCAATCCTGACCTCCTTAGTTTAATCCCTGGGGTCCGTATGGGAGGAGAGGACTGACTGTTAAGCTGTCCTCTGATCTCCACGTGTGCACTCTGGCATGTACATGTGTAGCCTCACAATACGATTTAATAAAGGTTTGGGTTTTTTTTGTTTTTGTTTGTTTGGTTGGTTGGTTTGATTTTTTTTAAAGACAGGGTTTCTCTGTGTAGCCTCGGCTGTCCTGGAACTCACTCTGTAGATCAGGCTAGCCTAGAGTTCACAGAGATCTACCTGCCTCCGCTTCCCAAGTGTATTGTACAAGGGATATAAGGCTCTAGAAGTCTTCTCTACCCCAGCTAGTTCCAAAATAATCGAGACAGAGACCTCTTGGAATTATAAAAGCTTTAAAATACCATAACTGGGGAGGTATCAATCCTCTAAGCTATTTTGCTATTTCCCAGGTACCCCAAGTAACCTGCTTTAATTGTTCCTGGGCTGTTTTTGTTCCATCAGTCCAGCCCTCATGGCTATGTGCTCATGGTCTATACTGCCTCATGGTGACTTTCTTCTTTTCCTCCTTCTCTCTCTCTGCCTCCTTGTGGTCTCCATCTGCCCTAAGCCCAGAAACCTAACCTCCACCTATTTTTCTTCTGCCCAGCTATAGGCTGTCAGCTACTTTTATTAACCAGCCAACTAGCCTGGCACTGTAGTTCATGCCTGTAATCCCAGAACTCAGGGAGGCAGAGGCAGGTAGATCTCTGTGAGTTTAAGGCCAACCTGGTCTACAAAGCAAATCCAGGACAGCCAAGGCTACACAGAGAAACCCTGTCTTGAAAAACCAACAAAACAAAACAAAACCAACCAACTTTAAATTGGGGAGCAAGGTTTATGCTGGGATTAAAGGCATGTGTGGGATTCAATAAAAGTTTTTAAATTAAAAATAAAGCAAAAACAAAAGCAAGTCATGTTATGCTGTCACATGTCTATGTTAAACGCATTTTAACTAAGTTTTTTTTGGACCAGGGTTACACTGTGAAGCCCTGACTGGCTGGAGCTGGGACTGGGCATGTTTGGGTCTAAGATTACCTACATATACGTGTGCCTGTAGAAGTGAATGTGAGTTGTACTGGTTGGGGCATATTTGTCATCTTATTTTTTAAAGTGTGTGTATCTGCGTGTTGATGTATATCTGTGTATGTGAATGCTCGAGATAGATAGAACAGGGTATTGTATGCCCTGGACCTGAAGTTACATGTGGTTGTGAGCCACCCGGTATGGGTGCTGGGATACTGGGTCCTCTGCAAGAGCAGCAGGTGTTTTTAAGCCCCATGCCATCTCTCCAGCCCCGCGTGTGGCATTTTTGGTTTTGTTTTTTGTTTTTTAAGCAGGGTTTCTCTGTGTATTTCTGGCTGTCCTGAAACTCACTATGTAGGCCAGGCTGGCCTTGAACTCACAGAGATCCACCTGCTTCTGCCTCCCAAGTGCTGGAATTAAAATGTTCACCACCACCACCCAGCCCATGTGTGTCTTTTTAATAATGGTGTAATGTGGTATGTTTGCAACTTCTCTCTCTCTCTCTCTCTCTCTCTCTCTCTCTCTCTCTCTCTCTGTGTGATGGAATATGACAGGATTCTTTGTGTCCAATTTTAATTCATGCTTCCAATCCTCCAAGATTTTAAAACCTTCTTGCTATGGGTAAATCACACATGTTCAAGAGATCAAAATCTCATAATGATTCATCCCATGTATTTACCATAATGCTTTTTAAAAAATGTTTCATTTACATCTGTTTATTACATGTAATAATAGACTTCATTACAACATTCCCGAATACGTACTCATGTTCACCGCTATTACTAATCCCCTTCCTCTTTCCAGCTACCCCCTCCTGTCCATTTCATGTCTCTGGTAAGCTTTGTTAGGGTTGTTTGTAGGAGCTCATGCACCTTGCTGTAAACACACCACTGAAGAAACTGTATCTCCTTCTCCCACCAACCATCAAAGTATCTGAAGGAAGCAGATGGTGCCTTCTGGCACCATGAGCCAGCATGGAGGAAGCCTCCAGCCCATCTCAATTTTATTTCTCTTAAGTTCTGTGACCAAAGCATGTGGCATGTGGTATCCTTAGCAGTAAAGTCTTACCGTCTAGTTCTGGTGGTCGGTCAACAGCTGTAGCAAGTTTCTGCATTGTTTTAGGGAATCTCAGCGTTCCTCCTGGTCATAACTCATAGGAAGGCAGCCCACCCCTTCACCAGGTAAGCTTTAACAATTTTCAACACACGGTCAATCTTCGTCCCCTCTCTCCTCCCTGGCATTTCCTTCCCTCTTGCATTATTTTGAGGTACATCCTAGATATCATATAATTCTTCCCTAAATATTCCAAAATGTGTCTTTAAAAGTTCAGTGCATCTTTTTAAAAAACACGTAATCGCTTGTCACAGCTATAAATTGTTTTAAACCATCAAAGCTCGATGGGCAGTGGCGGTGCTCACCTTGAATCCGCTCAGCACTCAGGAGGCAGAGGCAGGCAGGTCTTTGAGTTCCAGCCTGGTCTAAAGAGTTTCAGGAGAGCTGAGGCTACACAGAAAAACCCTGTCTTGGAAAGAAAGAAATCAAAACTCCAGTCGACATTTAAGTTTCTCTCATGCCACGTTTTATATTGTGCCTTTTGACATTTTGAGGTCGGTCATCCTGTCGAGGCACTGAGTGAGGTTCTGTTGAACATCCCTGGGGTAAAGATGTCAGCATGAGCAAGGTAGCTTGTTCATCTGGTGGCTAGGTTGGTGATTCTAGATTTCACATGGCTTGCGGAAGCCGACGCCCGTTTCCACAGACGCCTGGTTTGTGTATCTCTGCTACACTGTGTATCAGATATTGTGGTTCGTTTTCCCTTCTCTGGTCTTTGTAAACATGCCCCTTTCATATCTTCCTTGTCCCTGTCTCATTAGATGACTGTGCAGCTTCGCAGTATTTACCACATCAAGTTAAGACAAATAGTACTTGTTTGCCGATAATTCGCGCTAGGCCAATGCTCATTTGCATGGTCTTGCCATCCTTGCTCTTCCATGAAACCAAGAAGGGCGTGGGAGGAGAGAGACCGGCGCACCGACCTAAGGAGATAACATCTGAAAGTGAACTGCAGCCCGTGAGTGCTTGGCAGAGCTGTTTCAACAGGAAAGGCAGCCTCGTCTCTCAACCGTTTAAACCTGATACCAGCAGTAAGGAGATTTCCTCCCGTTTCCTCATCTTCTGCTCAGGCTTTCACCTACCTCCTTCACCGTCCCCGTGGGGTGTTCTCTGCAGGCCCATAATACAACCTTGTTAATTTGATCCTACTATAAGCACAGTAATGTTTTGTGGCTGTTTGATTTTTTTTTTTTTTTTTTTTTTTTGTTACTCTTGTATTTTTAAAATTTGTTGTATGGTGCCCTGTGAAGCATCAAGTACCACTAGATAAATAAAAATTTTTTTTTTTTTTTTTTTTTTTTTGTTACTCTTGTTTGATGAAAATACATGAAGAGAGGGGAACGGGGAGGGGACAGGGCCACTAGGGCTACATCTAGAAGCAGTGGCCGCATAAATGTCCTACTGTTCACCGAGGTGCGCTCCTCCGAAGCCCTGAGAGCACCTGGACTCTCAGCTGAACCCTTGGTCACATGCTAATCCTTACCTATTCCATTGCTAGGAATATAAAAATGAAAGTAAGTATTTTGTTGAGTATTTTTGCATCAATGTCCATAAGGGAGACTGGCCTGAAATTCTCTTTCTTTGTTGGGTCTTTGTGAGGTTTAGGTACCAAGGTGACTGTGGCTTCATAGAATGAGTTTGGTAGTGTTCCTTCTGTTTCTATTTTGTGGAATAGTTTGAAGAGAATTGGAGTTAGCTCTTTTTTGAAAGTCTGGTAGAATTCTACCCTGAAACCATCTGGCCCTGGGCTTTTTTTGGATGGGAGACTTCTGATAACCGCTTATATTTCCTTAGGGGATATAGGACTATTAACTGATTTACTTGGTCTTGATTCAGCTTTGGAAAGTGGAATCAATCAAGAAAATTGTCTATTTCATTTAGATTTTCAAATGTTGTGGTATATATGGGAACAAGGACTGTCTCTGAGATGAACTGATTGGCCTGCTCTTTGATCACCTCCCCCTGAGGGGGGAGCAGCCTTACCAGGCCACAGAGGAAGACAGTGCAGCCACTCCTGACGAGACCTAAGAGACTAGGATCAGAAGGAAAGGGAGGAAGAGCTCCCCTATCAGTGGACTGGGGAAGGGGCATGAGTGGAGGAGAGGGAGGAGGAGTGGGGTTGGGAGGGGAGAAGGGAGGGAGCTACAGGGGGGATACAAAGTGAATAAACTGTAATTAATAAAATAAAAATAAATTTAAAAAACGGAAAGCAATTTAAAAGCATGGAGAGTACACAGTCTGAGCTGCAAATGTGGCTCCGTTGGTAGAGTCCTTGACTAGCATGCAGGAAAGCCTGGTTTTGATTCTCGCACCCCATCAATCGGGCATGATGTCACACGCCTGTAATCCTAGCTACAGGCAGGAGAATCAGAGTCATCCTTTGCTACCTAGTTCTGGGCCAGACAGGGCTACAGGAGCGAAAGTCGGGGGAGGGAAAGAAGGTGAAGAGAGGGATAGAGGTGGGGAAGGAGGGACAGGAGAAGGAAGATACTATGATTAGAACATAAGAGGCAGTAGGGCTCCTCTGTGATTCTAGGGTTCTGAGAATGGCCCGTCCTAATAAGAGCTTATTGTCTGACTCATGTTTTAGAAACATACCACGTTTGGAAACAGAACTGGCCATCATCAGCTAAAGCTTGCTCTCCCATAGTTCCTGGCAGAGCTGGAAATCTGGGGATGGAGTGAGATAGCTGGGCAGATGCTCCCACCAGGCCACAGCAGAGGGGAGGGAGGGCTTCCAGTCTGGCAGGGAGTCAGCAGCAGGAAGAGAGTAGGCTGTGCCCAGAAGACAAGCCACTTCTTCACTGCCAGCCCAGGGCCGTCACTTCATGGGAAGTCACTTTGATGACGTATACCCAGTTCACACGGTCAAAATATGCTGCCCAGGTGCATTGTTTCCTCTTGTGGGAGGCGCCCTGGGTGTCATCTTCTGGTATTTGGGTGAGTCGGGGAGCTTCACCTGCCTTGCTTGAAGTCTTGATGACACCGAGTCCTCCGGCAGTAACAAGGCATCACTTAGTGAGAGAGACATGACTCCCGCAGCAGGTGGGATTGCTGGCGAGCTGTAGCTGAAGCGCGAGGTAGCCCTTCATCTCAGAGCTTTGGCTGTTTATAGACAGGGTGGGGGGGGGTGAGGTGCAGCACGGCACGTGGATGATACCACCGTCCTCAGTGTCATGTACACCCCAAGAAAGCAGAGCAGAAACGTATCCTCAGGTGGGAGAGGGGCTGCAAGCGATTTTAGCCCCTTGCTGTGTTGGAAATCCGACACTCCGTCTATTTACTTGGGTGAAAGCTTCTCGAAGGGTAAAGCCATAGCTGATGGTCTCCTTTGAACCCAACATCACCGATATTGCCTTTCCCTGGATAGCCCAAGTAGCTTTTCGATTATAATTCACTGTCGTTGCTCTTGGAGGATAAACTCTGCTTAACTGAAGGAGAAATGGTCCCTCTTGGAGGCCTAGTTCAGACTGAGATTTTGTCATAAAGAGAACCTCAGGGCAAGGTAATGTCACAGAGATGACAGGGAGCCATCGCCTCATTTAGCAAACTAGTGAATTGTGTCCCGGTTGCTGGTTTCTGTTTGCTAATTAGATTTTCCATAGTTCAGGATCAAAGTTTCCTCGACTTTTATTACCATGGCCTGTAACAAAGGGCAGGGGAATTCAGTAAAGATTTGTCTATATATAATTATAACTTGAGGCAGAAAGTAGGCTGAAACAGAGGTGTGAGATTCTGGGTTTGCGGATGCTGGAAAGGCTCCATGGTGGAGCCAGCTGAGCTGGGACTTGACCATCAGCTAGCTCTGCCATGGTAATGAGGTCCTGTGGTTTTGGTGCATGCCTGTCATCCCAGCACTCAGGGAGGCAGAGGCGGGTGGATCACTGTGAGTTCAAGGCCAGCCTCATCTATAGAGTGAGTAGCCAAGGATAGCCAAGACTACACAGAGAAACCCTGTCTTGAAAAACAAAAAAAAAAAAAAAAAAAAAAAAAAAGAAGAAGAAAAAAGAAATACAGGTAGTGAGTTATTGTAGGTTGGATGTTTGTATGTGGGGGACATTGGTCTGTGGGGACGTTGGTCTGAGCATGTGCCTGCCTGATCCAACTAAACTCTCCCGGCAACTCAGAGAGAAGTGTGCTCTCCTTATCCCCTGTTAGAGCTGGAGAAATCTGTGTCAGATTAAGTGATTTTCTCGGGGACACACAATTGCTGGGTGACAAGCAGGATTCAATCCAGCCTGACATGAAGGGTAGCTTTTTCAATCCTGGGCTATCCTGTTCCTTGTTCTGGGAGTGAAGAGTCGTTCACTTCAGTGGGAAAACATGGCTCTGCTGTGAAAGCCTTGCCTGTCAGGAGGCTAGAGTGTTGCGGTGGGTGGAGGGCAGCAGGCTCTTCTGTAAGTCAGGGGTGGATCACAGAGAAGTCGGGTGCTGTGCTAAGGAAGAGAGAGACTCCTGGAAGGCACTGGGAGCATCAGGTGCCTAGTAAGGAAGTGGCAGGACCAGATACATGCTTTAGGAGGACAGCCGTGGTGTGAAGGGCAAGATGGAAGGCAGAAAAGGCAGTTAGCTGTGGCCGTAGCCCATCGCTGCAACCCCAGCACTCAGGAGGCTGAGGTAGCAGGGTTGCCATGAATCCGAGGCCAGACGGAGTTAAATAATGAGCTCCAGAGAAGCCTGGATTTGCAGTGAGACCCTGTCTCAAAACAAACAGAGCAAGCGAGAATTTGTTCTGGAGAAATGTTTGTACATGGATCGTCCGAAGCTCCGTGAACAGACCTGTGTTTATGTGACATTCTTCAGGGCCATTCACACGTACACACATGCGTCAGTTACAACTAAAATCTTTTATGTGTGTAGTCTTTCTTCTAAGCCTCACGAACGGCACCATGTTATTACATGCTGAATAAGTGTGTGTTCCTAGTTCCTAGTTTCTGGAGACAGAAACCAACAAAACTGGACTCCAGCAAGCTCTCACCCACCACTGCTTGCCTGTGTTCTGTGACTTCCTTTCCCTTTGTGCTGGCTCACATCCTTGAGCTGCGTGTGTAACGCTGAGGTAATGTGTGTCACCATGGCATGGAGTCACAAAGGAGATTGCGCATGAAGGAAAAGACTCCAATACCTTCCTGGCGAGTTGTCTCCACGACTTCCCACCCCAGGTGTAGACTCCATGTAATCTCACAACCCACCCTGAGGTCTTAGCAACGGATCCGACACACTCTTCCTTTAAATAAATGCCTATGGAGATTGTGGTACACTTGAACTTCCCTTACCCCAAGATGCAAAATCGGGGCGTTTGTGCTTTTTAGATTGGGGATAACCAGCCTGAAAAGTCTATATAAAAATTTCACATCGAAAATTTCAAATTCTGAAGTCTGAAGTAGTTGGGTTTCATCCATATGGGATAAAGGCTCTGTGGCCTAAAATAAAATTACCTGGATATTATGGAGCTATTAATTTTAAGTACAAAGTGATCATATTGAAATTTTATCTTTAGAGGCAGATATTAAATATTTACAAATGAGATTCTGATGCATGGGATTTGCTTCAGAGTAGCACAAGGAAGTGTCATGGAGGATGCTGAAAAATAATAATGGCTTTGAGTTGGTGACTGTGGAACCCAGTTAATGGGTCCTCGCCTGGGGAAGTGGGGTCAATATACTATCCCCTATGTTCACTATAAATTAGTGAGTAATTATGACCTTTATGGCTGTTTGAAATTATATATGTTACATTTGTTTAATTACATATGCACATATGGATATTATATATGTTTGAAAATAGACATACATTTTCAGGGATCACTCTGGAGGCGGAGGGCAAGATTAGTCATGTTGGGATCTCATGGCAGCACTTTGAGAAAGAGGAGAACTCCTGGTGATTTTTCCAGAGACTCATTTGCCCAGTAACACCCTGGCTTCATGTGTGGCATTCTCTTCACCCAGCAGCCGTCTCGGTCAAGCCGGGGCCAACCTAAGTTGGTTGAGAGGAGATAGCTACATATGTGTTTCTCTGCACCGTCTGTCCGTGTCCTCGGCGCGCATTCACATCTGGCTTCTTTCATTCTTTGCAGGGCTTTCCACCTAACAGCCCCTCATCCTGGGACTCTGAATATTACCCTGTCTCAGGGATTATAAAGTGATATGTTAAAGACAAGATAAGACATTAAAGAGCAGAAGCTAATCTTCTCAAAATGGTGATTATCCAGAAGATCTGAGCTCACTCAGACACTGACAGCCCTCCCCTCTGAAACTAAGAGGTGGCCGCATGCTTTTCCTTCCTGCAAAAAAATAGAAATAATCCAAAGACAGTGTTTATTAGTGTTTCTATCACTGTGATAAACACCTCAACCGAAAACAAATTGGAGGAAATGGTTTATTTCATCTTAACAGCTCGTAGTCTGCCATTCAGGAAAGTCGGGGCAGGAACTGACTTCGGAGGCCACGGAAGAGTGCTGCTTACTAGCTTGCTCCTTACGCCTTGTTCGGCCTGCCTTCTTATAAACCCCAGGACCACCAGTCAATGTTGGGGGCTTTCTCAGAGGCTGTAGGGAATCAAGTGATTGGTTATGAGAATGGCACATTTGGGGAATTATTATCTCTAGTTTGGGTTTCTGAAGAGGTTTTCTGGTGGGTAGCTGTGTTTCAAGCAAGCTCTTGAAACAACCAAATGAATCACTCTGGGGAGCGGGTGATACTGCCGGCGCTTCCTGGTTCCAGGCTGAAACTGGACTCTGCTGGTGTTGAGGAAGTAGAGGAGGAAGCAGAGCTGACTCACCAGGACTTGAGAAGCCTGGTATGTGGAGCCAGGAGTCCCTGGCTGTTGGCTCACCTAGATGGCTGTCGCCAAACTTGGTATCCTTGGGAGGAAACCACCCTTATTTGTTTCTGTCACAAGACTTTCACCACGGGACAAATCTGGGGTGGCTCAGGGCCAGGTCTCCACACTGGCAAAGCCACCTGAGGCTGCTGCTCGGTGGCTGTGGCCCCCATGCTGCCTGTGTCTACATAAGGGAGTGCAGCGGTGGTATGGGGCGGGGCAAATTTTTCTGCCAACATCAAGACAGCATGAGGCAGCGCTGTACCTAAGCTCCTGGCCTCAGCCCAGGGGATCTAGAGCAAGGGGGCCTAATAAAGGAGAAGCCTTCACAGGCAGCCTCTTGAATTGGGATCCTGCTTCAACCAAGTGCAAGGAGAGAGTGAACTGAAAGCAGTCCTCTGATTTCCACGTGCACTTCTGGCATACACACACACACACACACACACACACACACACACACGCATGCACTCCTCCACATGCACATAGACAAATATACGTACTTGCTGATAATAGTAAGTTATAAACAAAATTTAATTAAAAAAAGAGAGATTCTCACACGAGTCTAATACGGGTCACTCACATGGCTGCTCGTAGCAGCACTGGTTTAGGGAGAAAAGCTAGAGGCACGGGGTAACCATGCCTGGGGAAGAGGAGACGGCAATTTGTCACATGTGAATACTGTAGTAGGCCGTTGAGTAGTCGAGCTAATATGTGAAACATGCAGGTAGCAATGTGGACAGGCCTGGAAAACACGTGGAGGGGTGAGGAAAAAGGAAGACAATGAGATATGTAACATAGTACCGTTCCTATGAATGAAAATACATGCACACCATAGCACACATCTGATATGAGCACATATAAGCCAGGAAACATCAACTAGACTGGAATGATTGCTTGTAAGAGCAGAGTGGAGAGGGGAATGGGGCAATTACACGCCTGCAAATATATATACAGTTTGATTCCCAGCACCCATGTCGGGCAGTTCACAACAGCCTGTAACTCCAGCTTTGCGGGATCTGCTACCTTGCCTTCTTCTGGACTCTGAGGGACCTGCGTTCACATACGCACAGCCCTCCCCACCTCCCGCCGCATATTCACATGATCAAAAAGAAACCTTTTTGTAATGCTTGGGAATTTATTTATTTTTAAAATTAAGAAATTTATTTACATGTATGAGCATTTTGTCATCGTGTATGTCTGTGCACCATATGCATGCCTGGGGCCTGCAGAGGCCAGAGGATGGCGTTGGGTCCCCTGGGACTGAAATTACAGATAGTTGTGAGCTGCTGTGTGGGTGCTGGGAATCTGACCCAGGTCCTCTGGCAGAGCAGCCAGTTTTCTTAACAACTAAGACATCTCTCAGCCCCCAGAAGTAAAACATTAAGCATTTACTTTTGTATTTATCCCAAATACAAAAGCCATGCTAACAATTAATGAAGAGAGAAAAAAATTAATAAATCAAAGGAGAGAAAATCCTCAATTCTGTTTGGCTTGGTGTCTTAGAAATTCTATGTCTGTCTTTTGTGTCTAATTAAACCTGACCAGCAGACAGGTCAGGTTGGGGTCTCTGGACATTAGGACATGGTGTCTCAATGTCTGAAACAGGGCTGTGATATTCTAGACCAATTAGGCAAATAACAAATGCAAGACCTATAAGCTAAAAGTCTGTACCATTTAAAAACAATATGTGAGGGCTGGAGAG
Organism: Rhombomys opimus; assembly: GCA_010120015.1. NCBI lineage: Eukaryota > Metazoa > Chordata > Mammalia > Rodentia > Muridae > Rhombomys > Rhombomys opimus. Next base: position 786,879 of record REGO01000039.1, read on the forward strand.
ATGGCTCAGAGGCTAAAAGCACTTGTTGGTCATGTGAAGGACCTGGGTTCAGTTCCCAGCACCCACATTAGGATGGTTTATATTTACTGTGGTTCTCAACCTGTGGGTTTTGACTTCTGTGGGGGTCACGTATCAGACATCCTGAACATCAGATATTACATTACAGTTCATAACAGTAGCAAAGTTACAGTTATGAAGTAGCAACAAGATAATTTTATGGTTGGGGGTCACCACAACATGAGGAACCAAACTAAAGGGCCACAACGTTGAGAATCACTGACTTACAGCCTTCTGTAACTTCAGCCCTCAAGGATGGATCGCTCCCTCCTGCACAAGTACACACTTACCATTTAAAACAATATTTGAGTAACACAGCTTCAAGTTTTACGGTTGATTAGTGGGCCTAGCTCAAGGCACAGAAGGCTTGAAAACAGCCTGCAGTTAATAGTTGCTAGGTGTCAGGAAGATGCATGAATCCAATGGCTGCAGTCCATCGGGAGCCTGCTGCTCTGTGGTAGCTGATGTGAAGCAGGGAAGGCCCTTATCTTAGGGTTTTATTGCTGTGAAGAGACACCATGCCCATAGAACTCTTCAAAATGACAACATTTCATTGGGGGTGGCTTACAGTTTTCAGAGATTTAGTCCATGATCATCATGGTGGGAAACATGGCGATGTGCAGGCAGGCCCAGTGCTGGAGATGGAGCTGAGAGTTCTACATCTAGATCTGCAGGCAGCAAGGAGAGACTGTTGTCACACTGGGCAAACCTTGGGCGCATAAGACCTCAAAGCCCGCCTCCACAGTGACGCGCTTCCTCCACCAAGGCCATGCCTCGTAACAGTGCCCCTCTCTATGGCCAAGCATTCACACACGTGAGTCTATGGGGGCCATACCTACGCAAACTACCACAGCCCTCGTTCCTCCTGGAGATGTGGGCACAGCTGGTACCGAGTTTCAGCTCAGTCAGCCCCTCAGCTGTTGAGGGTGCCTAACTTCCTCTTCTCTCCTCCTCCAGGTTTCCACTGTTGGCCACATCTTTCCTGATTGGCCGTCCTGACCTCAAACTGGGTCACCCCCTGCCCCCACTCTGCTGGGATCTCGATTCCCTGAAGGTAGTAGATCTGACCCACCCCACCTGATGTGACATCATCGCAGGCTCTGAATCTTCCCAAGGAGGCCCCACATCAGGCTGAGAGCAGCCATCCCCACAGAGCCTCCTTTGAATCTCTGCTGCCCATAGACTCGAACATGTGCAATAAACTGGTGGTTATTTTATAGCTCTGGGTTGGAGTAGTCTGTTAAGTAGCTGTTGCAAGTAGAAGACGTATTGGATAGTATTGGAGACAATACTATCCAAAGTGGACAATAAGAGACAGGAACTAGCTGAGCATGGAGGCTCATACCTCTGATACCAGTACTGGGGGGAGGGGGGGCAAAGCAAGAAGTTAATTCATGAGCTTGAGGCCAGCTTGGGCCACAGAGTAAGACAGTTTCAAAAAGGAAAGAAAAAAAAAAAAAAGACTAAATAAACAAACAAATCAGTAAAGGCAAGGGTGGAGGATGCGGTTAAAACAAAAATTTTTGAAATTAAAGACACGCCTTTAATCCTATCACTCCAGAGGCAGAGGCAGGGTGATCTCAGTGAGTTCCAGGCCAGCCAGGGCGCTGTTACACAGAAGAACTCTGTCTCAGAAAACAAGAAAACAAAACAAAACAAATATTGTGAAAGTAACTTTTATCTGCCTGTTTTAAATGTGTGTAGCAGAGGCTGGCCTTGAACTCCTAATCCCCCTACCTACTTCTACCTCCAAAGTGCTGCAATTACAGGCCTGTACCACTGCAACTGCTCAAATGATGTTGTTTTGCTCAAAGTCAGACCAAACTATTTCAGGAAGTCAGTGAAGAACAAGGAACACCAGGTCAGTTTGACCTCTGACCCTAGATGACATTAATACATTTTTTTTCAGCCTCAGTACAGTAATTGTTGAACAGAAAAAAAAAAAAAGCTGTATTTCCTACAGGTACATGTAAAGTATGTAGAGTTGAAAAGGACTCTAGTTTGTTTTTAAATGGAGATGTGGGAGGATTGGGTTATGGATGGATGAGATTGGCATATTTGCTGAAAGCAGGCACTGGCCGGTTTCATTATCTTGAAACTCTGGGCCCACTTGAAATTTCTCAGGAGAGAAATGTTAACAGAGAGTGGGAGGACTCGCTCTTTGCTGGCCAGTTATTCCAGACCTGGGTTTGTGCCAACTGGCACCATGCTTCCATAGATCTGAGCATACCCTTTCTGTGAGCCTGAGGCTTCTTGAGACCACCTTACCCCAGTGTGGCAAGGGTTCTCACACAGAAGCAGACCAGCAGAGGAAACCCTGTTACTGGGTAGTATTTGAGACACTCCTCAAACTAGCATCATTTCTGGAGGCTAGAAATCCCCTGAGGACAGACTGTATTCATGGACAGCGCCAATTGAGTGCTAGGGACACGGGGACCATCAGCAAATTTTTGCATTTGACTAAGAAATTTAAACTCAGCATGGTGGCTTGTGCCTGTAAACCCCCCACCCCCACCCCCGACTGGGGTGGTAGAGGCAGGAGGATCAGGAATTCCAGGCCAGCCTTGGCTTCAGGAGACACTTTCAAAGAAAGAGGGGTGGCTGGCTGTCAGTTCGGGGTTAATCCTGCAGTTTACTTTGAATGCTAAATAGTGTTTAGTTTTCAGTCTTGAAATACATCTGTCAGCAGAAAGATAGACAAATGGGCTGCGTGTTGCTATGCAGAAGACGCCTTCTGGAAGATTCTCCCTTTGCTTGTAGATCCTCTCTCCCCTGAAGAAAGCTATTAACTCATGCTGCAGCCTGCTGCTCTTGCTTGGTTTTAGCTATGTCACCAAGCCCAAAATAGAAAGTTCTTTTACTGCAGAGCAAAGCAGGAGGTTTAAAATTGTCAATTTGAGAACAAAGGGTAGCATTATGCTGGCTTTTCTCGGATAGTGAGTAGGGAGAGAGAATGCCTGTTTCACTGGGACTGATCTGACACCAGCAGGCGCTGGGACCAGGACACAATCTTCCACTGTGGTAAACTGGGCACAGTTCCCATCCTGGCTCCCATCACAGCCTCCTTCCAACAGTGTCACTTCTCTCAGGACAAGGGAAAGCAGCTGAGCCATTGGGAAACGGGTTCCAGAAATCACTGATGTTACCACATTGGGAACAATTCTCAGAACCAAAAACCCATCCTCAGCTTTGAGAGGAATCAGGGCCTGACCACAGAGCCAGGAAAGGGTTACCTTTCGTCTGTGAAATGGAGATGTTCAAAATGGCCTACACGATTCTTTAATTAGGAAGAGGGAGAAGGCGCACATTCTGTCACGGGGGGGGGGGGGAATCAAACTGTTCTCTCTGCCTGGAGAGCGGCCTGACAACACGGCTCTCAGGCCACAGGAGTGTGAACACCAGGATGAGTACCGGAGTCTATAGATGGTGGTGACATCACAGATGTGCCGTGTGGAGGAGCAGAGCCTTGGCGATGGTGTTTGTCCATTCATGGGAGCGTGAGAGGAGGATGAACCGTGGTACACTTACCCTTTGGATGCCTCTGTATCCATCAACGTGAATAACCCACAGCAATGCGTGGTGACATGGATCACATACATGATATAACCCTGAAATAAAATCACTCTTTAGGAATATATATAGAAACAATGAAACCACATTTTTAAAAAAATTGAAGAAATGAACATGGAATTCAAGATGGTGCCTACAGATGGGGAGGGGAAGGACACAACAGACTATGGTTTAATACTGGTTACTTACTACATTATTAAATTAATATACTTATTACCTAATTCAGTAAGATCGGACTACCCACTTGCCAACTATGAGAATGTGTCGGGAGCCAGGGATTATGGTGTAATTCTCCATACCTAATATTAGCAAAGCAACAGCAGGGTAGAGATATTCCTGAGCATCTGTCCTGAAGAAATAGAGCCAGAGGCACAAAGTTAGGAGCAAGGACGTTTGCCGCTATGTACGGAAGGGAAAACAGGAAATGATTTAAGGGCCAAGATAATACATTATGATTTGTGCAGATGCTAGAAAAGTACCTGAAAGTGTGATTGTCACACAGTTACTGAGTACGTGAGGACGTGCTCGCGAGCCACTAGCTGAATAAATCAGGTTACACAATACGAACTCAGCTTTCAGTTTCCCCTGAGAATATAGACACGCACATGCACGCACACACACTCAAGCTGGTAAGGTGGGCAGGAGTGGCACATACCTGCCATCCTAGCATTTGAGAGGCCGGGGTGGGACTAGCCAGCCTGGTCTATAAAGAGAAACCTCACCGTAAAACAAAGAAAAAAACAAACAAACAAACAAAAGGCAAAGAAAAGCCTAGAAGGAGAAAGACACAACTGTGTGTGTACATCTGTGGTGTGGGGGTGTATGGGTTTTTTTTTTTTTTTTTGAGACACTGTCTCAAAATACTGTTGATAACCGTTTATATAGATGGAGTACTAGCTACATGCTAAGAGCTTCACATGAAGCTTTTTTAAAATGTGTTTCTGTGTGTGTTTGTATGTGCAGGTACCCTCAGAATCCAGATCTCCTGGAGCTGGAGTTACAGGCAATTGTGTGCTGCCTGATATGGGTGGTGGGAATTGAACTTGTGTCTTCTGAAAAAGCAGTATGTGCTATTAACCACTGAGCCATCTCTCTGGCCTAGGCTGCTTGTTTGTTTTTTTATTCGTTCATTTGGTACAGGTCTCCCTATGTAACGTTGGCTGTCCTAGGACTCACTGTGTAGGCAGGCCGTCTTCATATTCACAGAGATCTACCTGTCCCTGCTTCCCAAGTTCTGGGATTAAAGGAGCAGCCAGGCCATTTAAAGAGTAAACTAACCCTGTGAGAACCATGCTACAGAGGAAATGCTGAGGTTTATGAATTAAATAACCCTCAGAACACAGAGATTATTTTAAAAAAAAAAAATTCAAAGTATAGGTCTGCCAGGAGTCAGTCTTCCAGGGCCAAAGATGGCTACACTGGAGACAGGGGTCTCTGTAAGAACAGAGCTTAGGTCTAAGCACCCTTGTGGGGAACCTGAAGCCCACAGACATCCCCTGGGATGTCTGAGCCAGAGTACACACAAGGCAGCAAACATAGGGAGGACAGGCTTGAGGGGTCAGGACTCCCATGCCTGGGGGGAGGGGAAGGTTCTGATGAACCCTTGAGGAAGAGGAGAACTCTGTGATTAGAGGGTTAAGATGTTCTCTTCATGGCTTGGCCGGCTCTGACCCCCACCAACTGCTGAAGGATTGGCTTCCAGAGTCTTCAGTCGACAGGAGGAGGGTAGTACAGTCACGGGACAGAGCCAAGGGCATAGCTGCAGTCTTCTCATCCCTCATGCTTTAAATATAAGCTCTGATGTGATCAAGGCATCAGAGATAAAATGCCTTTCTCAAACTAAGCAGGCAGGATCGGGTGTCCAGTTTGGACAAGACAGTGGAAAACAGACTCAAGAGGAAAAAAAAAAAAAATCTCATGGCCTCAGCACTTGCCCACAGGGGTTCAAGAATTTGACACCTTAATATTGTAAACAAATATAGACATCGTTTCCTGTGTTCTCTGCAAGTGCCGAGAATGTAAGGGCGATTTTTTTTTAAGCAATTTTTTCTTCCCAGCTAAAGAATTCCTTCAAGATGGAGCTGAAGCATCAGCTTCTGCAGAAAGACTTTCCCGATGTCAGCAAGCAATGACCTCCCTCGTGGGCACATGATTAATAAATGACTTAAACTGTCTGCCTCGTTCCTGGAACCTAAGCTCAGTGGTCTAGGTGGTAGTTACGCGTCTTCCCACTGATAGAAACAGTCCAAGAGGGAAAAGATTTATTTGGGCTCCTGGTTTCAGGGCGTCACATCTCTTATAGCAGAGAAGGCGTGTGGCATGGCAGGAGCAGCTGGGACCAGGGACTGGGCCCGTTACTGTCTAAGGTCTGCCCCTCGTGTGCTGTACCAGCCTGGCCCATCTTCTAAGGATCCTAGAATCTTCCAGAACAGTGTCAAGAGCTGGGAAACAAGCACTGAGAGTGGCCAGGCATGGTGGTACATGCTCATAATCCCAGCACTTTGGGAAACAACAACAATAAAAATCTCAAGAGCCTGTGGGGGCCCATCTCTTACTTAAATCATAGTATTCTGCCTTGTCCCCACTAAAGGCTTATGGCCATTTCTTAATGCAAAGTGCATTTAGTTCATATTGAACTTAGCGACTATTCCACATAGCGTAACAGTCCCACCCACCACTGTTTAGAAATCCAAAGTTTCTTCTGAGACTCAAGGCAATCTCTCTCTCACCTGTGAGACTTTGTAGAGTATAGAAGTAACAAGAGCTCATAAGGCTGGGTTATCCCTGCCCCAGGGATACCAACCGGGGATGGGGTGTTCAGATCTACTAGCCTATGAGAGACATTTCTTCTCATTTAGACCACCACAGTGGTGGGCTAGGGAGCAGAGAAGGACTGGGCCCAGGGTCTGTGTTAGAACATTCAAGGGCCTGTCTCTGGTGCATTCCCCCTATCAGCTGTACCCACCTCCTGAAGGTTCCACCACCTGTCAAAACAGCACCTCCAGCCAGGAAAGAAGCACTTGAAACACGAGCCTGTAAGGGACACTTTGAATTCAAGCCATGACAGGCTATGCCTTGTGCCTTTGAATTTTCCTGCCTTCTCCCTTATCTTCCTAGCACCTTTTACCCACCTGTATTCTTATGCCTGTCATAATGGCACAGGCCTGTAGTCCCAGGATTCAGAAGGCTGAGAAAGAGGAATCATGAATCTGAGTCCAGCCTGGGCTACAGAGCAAGTCTGAGGCTAGTCAGACTTGCAGTAGGACGTTGCCTCAAAACGGTTTGGGCTGATTGTTGAAACAGAGCTATAGACGTTTGGGGATCTAGTCTTCTAGAATCCCCAGGGTTAAGAACCAAATTCCTTTTTGGAAATCAAGTACCCGAAAGCATCACAATTGTGAAAGTTAAGGGCCTTTCTACTGAAAGAAAAAAAAAAAAAAAGGTAGATGCAAGGAAAAATGCCAGCTTGTAGAACTCTATATGCTGACTGACACACAAATGTGTCTCTAAAACTGGGGAGATGTGAGTCACATAGGCTGGCTGAGTCAGTATCAGTCTCCACGTTGTAGCATTGTACTGTAACACTGCTAGATGTTGGTGCTGGGGAAATGGTGATCGCTCCATATTATTTCCTGGGTTTTTTTTTTTTTTTTTGGGGGGGGGGAGTTATTTTGTTTTGTTTTTCGAGACAAGGCTTCTCCGTGCAGCCTTCACTGTCCCGGACTTGCTCTGTAGACCAGGATCTCAAACTCACAGAGATCCTCCTGCCTCTGCCTCCCCGAGTGCTGGGATTACAGGCATGTGCCATCACACCCAGCTCCAACAGTATTTCTTACAGCTGCATATAAATCTAAAATTTCTCAATACAAATGTCTATTAAACAACAATAACAAAAAATTCAACCAGGTGTAGTGTTGCATGCCTGTAATCCCAGTACTGGGAGGTAGAGACCAGAGGGTCAGGAGTTCAAGACCTTCTTGGCTACATAGGAGTTCAAGGCCAATTTGGTACCTGAGACTCCACTGAAAGAGAAAGGAAGAAATAGGGA
>REGO01000039.1:794609-930183 GCA_010120015.1 Rhombomys opimus
AAAAAAAAAAAAAAGGAAAAAGGAAGAAAAAAAAGACAATTAAGTTACCAAACATCTCCTGGAGGTTTATCCATAAATTAAGGACTGCAAACTTAAATATATACAGTCTCCACATTGTTAGATAGAGAAACTGGCAGGAAAAGATGAGTGTAAAGTCATTCAGATTGATGGTAGCAGACAGGAGATTCCAGCGTTTTCCTTCTGGGAGGGCCGGTTCCTTTGAGGAAGGGAGTGCTCTTTATATTATGCTGTTTGTGTGATTTAAAGGCAGGGCCAACCAACACATCAGAGTGACTTCTCTATACTGGGAGACAGCAGTGTGGAGCAAAGACAATTCATTTTATTCTATTTCGCTTTTGACAATTCATGTTAAGAACTGGTTTATCTTTTTCTTCTTATTCCTTCCCAGGTTGCTTGTACTCGGGTATGGTCTCATTTGCAAAGCAAGATGACTCAGAAGTTTTAGCGAAGAGACTAGCAGCGGTGATTAGCAAGTGCTATCTCTGCCCGGAATTGGTGGTGCACATCATTAATCCCAGCACTCAGCAGGCAGAGGCAGGTGGACCTCTGAGTTCAAGGCCAGCCTGGTGTACAGAGTGAGTTGCAGAACAGCCAGGGCTATACGGAGAAACCCTATCTCGAAAAAACCAGAAAAGCCAAAAACCAAACAAAAAAAAACCCCAAAAACCCAAATTAAATGCTGTCTCTTGTTAGTGTTAGGAACTGACAGAGAGGCTCATAGCCTTTTGTCTATTCCCCCAAAAATGAGGCAAATAATTACCTCAATTCCTCTAAGTACTGACCATCAGCTTGTAGACACACCAAGTCACCCAACACTTCTTTTTCTGCACACTTTATCTGTTCTTTTGTTTTGGGACTCAACTCCATTGTCATCTTTCAGAATCAGAACTTAAGGATGGACACAGAAACACTAGGGAGGGGACTCAGTGGGTAAAGGTACTTGGCCACTGAGCATGATGACCTGAGTTCCGCCCCAGGGACCCAGCTGGTAGAATGAGAGAACCATCTCCTGCAATATGTTTTCTCGCACTCTCACACACAATTTAATTTAAAACAATGATAAAAAAAGGAATACACGAGTAATCAAAGGGCCGTCTTGCCCGGTGGTTCACCTGTCAACTTAGAAAACAAACATCGCTGAGAAGGGAGACAGGAGAGCTATAGACCTAGGAGTGATTGAGCATTTGTCTGTTGTGGGAGAGGCACTGAGGTTGATGCCCAGCATCACAGAAAAGAGAAGACAGCAAAAGTAAGTGGAGAGAAAGGGTGGAGGGGAGAAAAGAAGTCAGGAGAAAGGGGGAAAAGGAACCAAAAGAAAAGAAAAGAAAAAAAAATGAAGAGAGGCCTAAAGTCAACAGAGAAGCTCAAACTGACAGTGGACAGGTAAGGTTTTTATAGACACAAGAGGGTGTTCTAAAGGAAAGGCTGAGCGAAGGAACATGCAGGCAAGAAGGGCTTGGGGGTAGGGAATAAGGAAGCCCAAAAGCTGAGGACAGAGCCTGTGAGAGGGAAGGCAAGAGAAAAGACAACTTAGAATCTTTTGTTTGTTTGTTTTTTCCAGATAGGGTTTCTCTGTGTAGCCCTGGCTGTTCTGGAACTCGTTCTGTAGTCCAGGCTGGCCTCGAATTCGGAGGTATGCCTGTCTCTGCCTCCTGAGTGCTAGGACTAAAGGTGTCCCAAGTTGGAGATAAGTTGGAATCTTGGGATACCTGGTAAGGAAGCAAATGAGAAGGCCACAAGAAATCGGGGACTCCTTTCCATAAGGAAGGAAGTTTTGGCATCCTCGGCACAGTGGAATACATAGCTGGCCTCCTGGCTATGAGGTTTCGTTTCCTTTTTTACATTTTCACTTTTCATCTACGTGTGTATAGGCACAAGCCACAGCACACGTGCTCAGAGGACAACCCTCAGGAAACCAGCTTTCTCTTCCACCACTGGATACCCGGATCAAACTCGGCTTGTCAGGCTGGGTGGCAAGTGCCTTAACCCACTGGGCCATCTCTCTGGCCCCTAGCTATGAGTTCTTTGAACCCGTGACTCCCTAAGAGATGCTCTGTTTACTCAGATGTTTTCTTTTCACAGTCATGGCGGCAACATGTATTCATTACAGAGGAATCAAGTAAGTACAGACTTAAGAAAAAAAAAAAAAAAAAAAAAAGCCATGCAACTATTCCCTCTCCTGATGAAGAGAGAAGTGAAGCTTGCTGATGTCTCTTGGAAGCAGGTATTTATAAAAAATATTTCAAAAAACTATCATACAAGTGGCTGTTGTTTTGTTTGTTTGCTTTGAGACAGAGTCTCATTGTGCAGCCCAGGTTGGCCTCAAGCTCTTGATCCCACTGCCTCAGCCTCCTGAGTGGTTGGTAAACAGGTGTGTCCCATCACACCCAGATACACGTATTGTTTTATGAGGTACCTTTTGCACTATAAATAGTCACTTGTGTCAATAAATAGACTTATGACGGTACTCCTGGGAACTGCAGGGCTGGTGGCAGTGTTCGTGGAGGCTTGACCTGCCTTCTAGATGGTGAACTTTGCCTTTCTTTTCCTGTGCTGTTTTCCTCTGTAACTAAGAACTGCCTGGACGTCATGGGCACTAGGAAGGGACGTGATCTCTTTAGTCAAATGACAGGAGCTGGGAGGAAGGTCAGTCAAGAATGTATGTGTGACAAAGTTCCTGGCCACAAAACTTTGCCCATATCCATAAAGTTCTAAATCTAGATGAAAAGCCATATAAGTTTTCTTTCTTTGCTTTGCTTTTTTCTTCTCTTTCTTTCTTTCTTTATTTTGTTTTCTGAAAACTACAAAAAGGAAGAGATAGATAATCATTGGTAGCCTCAGATATGTGGGTTGCAAAAAGCCAATAGGTAAGCAGGCGTAGTTAACCAGAACACTACAGACCTTTTTTATCCGAGTGGGGCCAGTAGGTATTGGCTGGGGCTTCTAAGGCAAAGGAGATGTAAGAGTGAAGAACATATTATCCTTTTTAGGTGTGCTGCTCCTTTTAGATACAGGATTTGGCACTAACAGGAACATGAGCCTGACAAAACGTATTAATTCTTGGATTTATTCCTAAGTAACTGTCTCTATACAACAGGTCTCCTGATGATGAGGGAAGAAAGGGAGTATTCTTCTGTTCTATTTCTACCTCTCTTTCCTTGCTTGAATTTTCTCTCTCATCTCCACTCCCTGCTATGATTTTATTACACATGATTTTTTTATATACCTGAGGGACTCCAGTGGCAATGGGCACATTTAAACTGAGATTTACAATAAAAATGATAGTGTTCACTGGCTGTGCATTCTGGGTTGCTCAGTGCTATACATTGGTAATCTCATTCCATCCTCAGAATCAACTTACCCTACTTTATGGGCTGGAGAGATGGCTCAGAGGTTAAGAGCACTGGCTGCTCTTCTTCCAGAGGTCCTGAGTTCAATTTCCGGCAACCACATGAAGGCTCATAACCATCTATAGTGAGATCTGGTGCTGTCTTCTGGTATGGAGGCATACATGTGTATAGAACACTATATATATATAATTAAAAAAAGAAAACCTAGACTTAGAAAATCTAGATGAGCCAGGAGTTGATGGTGCACACATTTGAGGCAGAGGCAAGTAGATCTTTGTGAGTTCAAGGCCAGCCTGGACTACAGAACTAGTTTCAGAATAGCCAGGGCTACATAGAGAAACCCTGTCTCAAACAACAACAACAACAACAACAAGTATAATATATATATGTACAGGACATTGGGTACAGACCCGGCCCTCAGAAGCAGAGGCAGGCAGAGCTCTGTGAATTCTGCGCCAGCCTACTCTACACAGTGAGATCCTGTCGAAAGAAAGAAAAAGAGAAAGAAATTAAGACAGGGAGAGAAGCTGGGCGTGGTGGTACACTCCTTTAATCCCAGCACTGGAGGCAGAGTCAGTCGGATCTCTGCATTCGAGGCTAGCCTGCTCTACAGAGTGAATTCCAGGACAGCCAGGGCTGTTACACGGAGAAACCCTGTCTCACCCCCCCCCCAAAAAAAAGGGGGGGATCTTGAAACGGGGAGGGAGAGGTGCTTTCCCTTGCTTGGCATCTGCAAAACAGGAATTTGAACCCAGGCCCATCAACCCCAGAGCTGTTCCTTCCATTCCTCTGCTTTCTGTGACAGCTGGCTCAATTCGGGGAACCAGAAGGATCAATACCAAAAATTTAATTTTAGTTAGAGTGAATGCTGGTGAAGTACATCTCATTCCTTCTCCATGTTTAATGTCAGTTTAATATCTTGGCTAAGAGTGCCTATTATAAAGCTATTTGCTCAAGGCTGTCCTCCTCCTACCCCGCCCACCATCAGACGATTTTTATTTATAGCTATGTGTAAACATCCCGGGCAATGCAGACTCACTGTACACGGGGATTTATCATCTAAGCAATGATTCTCAAATTTGTCTTAGTGATTTTTTTTGTTTGTTTGTTTTGGTCCAGAATTTAAAAGGATAATTCTTTTTCCTTTTAACTTATCTTTTGGCTTTCATGACAGGGTCTTACACTACAGACCCACTTGCCTTAGACTCATTATGTAGCCCAGGCTGTTCTCGAGGTGGAGTCAATCCTCCTGCCTCATCCTCCTAAGTGCTGGTATTACAGGCATATCACTCCCAGTTGTTTTTTAAATGTTTGTTACAAGTATTCAATACCAGCTCTTAAAATTGAGTCATTTGGGGTCAAATTATTTAAGACCAGATTAATCAAACCCAGCTTTCAGATCCTTTGATTATATCGGAGTTCAAGAGAGTAGGAAAGCATTCTTGGTTTCCGCTAAGGGAAAAGACACCCTGATTAGCATTGTTCTGTATTGTTTATGATCATCGGGTATGCTTTACTCCACTGCCTGAATGCTAATGAGAGCTTCCTGGAAGTCATTCCTCAAGAAGTTAAGTTGCAGCATCTAATTATTTGGCAGGATGTTTAAGTACATGTAATTATATCATCCCTCCATTTTGTGAGGGTGGTGAGCCAAGCAACCTGCATCAAGAGAAAATAAGTAACACATTAATGCTACCAGCAAGGAGTGCCTAGCTATAGTTAGTCCTCTGAAAGAGCCTCATTATATAACCTTAGCATACATTGTGGCCACTCAATGCTTCTCAGTCTGCCAAACTACCATCATCACTGTCTTTGCAGGTGAAAAAATGCAGGTTAAAGGAACAAATGTTGATCCTCTTCTGTATTTCAGTACAGGACCAGTTCTCACGCCGGTCCAGTGCAACAGCGAAGAATAAGACAAGGCAGCACAGTGAACATGACTTTTATATCTATGGGCACCCAACAATTCTTTATTGATTTCACACTGTCTTAACTCTTATACTCCTGATTATTTTGGGGGAGGGGAGGGCTGTGCAGTGCAAACCAGAGTCAGAATCTGAGCTGAAAGGACTCTGGCAGAATAAGTATGTAAGGAGGCTTCAGAAGAGTAGGTCTCAGGAACTTTCTTTGGGCACACTAGTGGGAGGTACCCAGGGAAAGCAGAATTGGTCAAGCCAGTCCACCTGGCCAAGCAGGTTGTCCTTGATACAGGAGGATTCTCAGCCCTGCCATGTGTGGATGGGCCCATTGAGGCCTTCTTTCTTCAGCCTGTGGATCAGGGTGATGACCTGGAGCTGTGTATTCTCTGGTGTGTGACAGGCTTGACAGTTCCCCACAGTAGAGCTAGCTCAACTCTCGGCCTCGACCTTCATGGCTAATCATCCTTTGGCTTGTATACCTCTCAAACTCTGGGGGGAGAAATGCCTAACTTCTGTCCATTCCATGAATCTCCAGCCCGTACTGTTGGGAAAAGCTCCACCAGGCCAGCAGCCCTTGTTTGTCTGCAGGACCCTCTCAATCTAGGCGTGGAATCTGGTAAATAATTGCCGCTCTGTGGAGCCATGTATTTCTGTAAAGGCAGACAGTGCAATGCGAACACGTTTCGCAAACCCCAAAGAGATTCATAACCAGGTCAAGGGCCGATTCTTAAGAGTATCAGCTTCCTTTACAGAGCACACTATAGCTGCTTCTACCAGCATCAGAACCATAGCTACGACCTGTGCGTTCATGTTCTACCGCCTTGTTCTCCTCTCTAGGCCAGGATCATTTCCAGTGGGCACAGGATTCGGAGAGAAGTGCACACGGTAGCTGCTGAAGGCCACAGGAGAGGAAGCCAGGCTCAGGACCAGGCCATGATCGAAAAGCCTACTTCGGCCCGGCCGTGGCGCGGGGACAGGTGTGTGCTGGAGGTGTCGGTGTCAGGTGCGCAAGCGACACACCCCAGCAGGTACCCCTTCCTTCGCCTACGAATGACCTAATTATGGGAGCCTGCACCGCCCAGGGCTGGGGAAGGTCACTTCAGGCGGCCTGCCAGGAGGCGTCAGTTCTCGTCCCCAAAGACGTGGGACTCCCATGTGGTTCCCAGGGCTGCTGCATTGAGCGCCTTAGGTTTGGGACTGTTGTTTCAGTCACCAGGCTGCCAGGCTTCTGAGAGGTGGACGCCGGGCAGCCTTCCAGAGAAACCGCAGGTCACAAGCAGCCAGACCTCGCCTACCCAGAGTGCGCCTGCGCCGGGTGTGCGCAGGCCGAGGCGGCAGCTCCGCGATTAACCCGGTTCGCCGCTTCCAGCACTGCGCTTGCTCCCGCTCGGTCCTTCCCTTCCCCCGCCGCCCTCCCCGCGGGAGGACCACGCCCCGAGAGCGAAGGCACTTCCTCCGGCGGCCTGCTCCGCCGCGCCTGCGCCTGGGCCGCACGGTGCGCAGCTCCGGGTCCCGGCCCCACTCCGTCGCCCTCCCCGCGGCTCCCTGACGCCGGCGTGACGTCAGCACGCCGGGCGGCCGCCATTACAGAAAGCCGAGTCCCGAGCTAGGGCGAGCGGAGGAGGTACAGCGGCCGGCGGCCGAGCACTGCGGAGCGAGCCAACGGGCCGGCGCCAGCGCCCAGCAGCCGCCAGGGGCCGCAGGGAGCACCCCGGGGAGCGGCGGCGGCGGCGTGTGCGTGTGGCCCGGGTGCGGGCGGCGGCGCGGGAGCAGCGCGGAGAGGCAGCCGATTCGGGCGGGCGGCATCATGGACGAGAAGTTGTTCACCAAGGAGCTGGACCAGTGGATCGAGCAGCTGAACGAGTGCAAGCAGCTCTCCGAGTCCCAGGTCAAGAGCCTCTGCGAGAAGGTGGGTTGCTCTAGGCCGCAGGTGCGGCCTCTGCCCGTGCCCTCCCTTCGGGAGGCCGCGGGGACGGTGCAACATGGCGGCACGGAGGCCAGGCCCCTCGAACCTAGCAGACCGGCGCCCGGCGCTGCCCGCGGCGACTCGCGAGCGACCCGGCGCCCCCCGCCTCCCGCGCGCTGATTGGATGGCGCCGCCGCGGCCTAAAATGGCGCCGCGCGCTGGACTCGGGGCTTCGGAGCCGCCCGACCCGGCGCTAGGGATGAGGGAGGACGGGACCCGCCGCGGCTCTCTGCTCGGGCCTGGCTCTGCTTTGCGCCCAGGAGCAGGATCACGACCCGAGCCGGGGTGGGGATAAGGCGTTGCGCTGAGGGCC
The DNA here is from genome assembly GCA_010120015.1 of Rhombomys opimus. Classification (NCBI taxonomy): domain Eukaryota; kingdom Metazoa; phylum Chordata; class Mammalia; order Rodentia; family Muridae; genus Rhombomys; species Rhombomys opimus. The sequence continues at coordinate 802,179 of REGO01000039.1, forward strand.
TGCTGCGTGGAGCCGGCGATGCCCACAGGGTCCCCCACGGGCTGGCTTGTAGGCCAGACCCCAGCGCCTGTGGGAAGGTCACATCGCGTCGGTGTCAGCCTCCACACGCCGGCTCCTTCCGAGTCCCGTTTAAAGTGTGCGTTTAACGATTATGAAAGGAGTCGCTAACCCAGTTTCTACGAAGGTCATGGTGGTAGTTTCAAGGGAGGAGTGTAAAGTTTGCATAGTTGGAAGAAATGGAGGCTTTGGTGAGTCATACTACACTAGGAGCTTTGGGATTGGAAATCCAGCGTGACTTTAGTTTATGATGTATATGCTGACTCAAGTTGGGGAGTGTGGAACCCTTCTCTGTGGAACGGACTTGGCTTGGTGCCATTTACTTTTCGAATGGGCAACCCAAACGGCAAGAGAGGCAAAATCTGAATCACCTTCTGGGTTGCAAAAGTTTCTTGGTTGTATATTTGTGGCTACAAGCGGTGGTAGTAATCCCCGCGTTGACCTCTTTCTGTATTTCAGACATGGTCCTGAGTCCACGCTTGCAAGCTCAGGCCACCTCGTTCCATTGGTTTCCCCCAAGGATTGAGGAAGCAGGTTGTTCAGCTGTGGGTCGTGTTGTGTTTTTGAAGTCTCAATACAATTTTCTCATATAACATGTTTGTCTCGGCCGGGCGTGGTGGCACACGCCTTTAATCCCAGCACTCTGGGAGGCAGAGGCAGACAGATCTCTGAGGCCAGCCTGGTCTACAAGTCGACAGCCAAGGGTACACAAAGAGGCCCTGTGTGTTTGTCTCCACTCCATCTTGGCTTCACTTTTCACAATTAGTTAAATATTTAATTTTGGTGCAGAATTATGTTAGTAATTTGTGTTAACAGGAAAAAATTTGGGGGCACTATTGTGCTCACGCCTTTGTAGTTTGATGTGAAAAGAGGTTATTGCGTTTGCTAAATATTTTCTGACAACACAGTTTTTCAGGACCTGCTGAGAACAGTTGGGGTTTAGGTCAGGTGTAGATTTATCCCACTCGGTACAAAGCTTCCTTTCCTCCCAGGTATCCTTGGCTGCCCCGCTGCTGTTACGTAGCCAGGGTGGCTTTTAACTTGTAGCCCTGGTATCTCAGCTTGAATCTCTAGTATTTTGGTCTTTGTTTCTCTCACATCAAACGAGATTGGTATTTTTAAAGTTTAGAAATAAGCTTTTAAAAAATTACTGAATATATATTGTCAGGTCTTAATCTCTAATTGCTGACTCGGAGTGTGTGGCTTTATGTGAACATTTTTGAGTCAGCTAGATGGCTAGTCATTTGTCTGGAAGGAGTAGTAAGACCACTCAATCAGCTGTCAGACTGGGACACCATTATTTTCTGTTTCCCATTTGAGTGATTGTAGCTGGAAAACGTTTTGCTTGGTCTTTGCCTCTGTACTATAAAATAGTTAAAACGTGTTCTGAGTATCCAAGACTTCATGCTCTTATGAAGGGAATCAGAAGAATAAGTTATACATATTCTCGAGGAACTTTTAATTTAATTGGAAAGACTAGGATGGTATTGTCAAATTACCTTTAGAGCAGTGGTTCTCAACCTTCCCGATGCTGTGACCCTTTAATATAGTTACTCCTGTTGTGACCCCCAGTCATAAAATTTTTTTGTTGCTACTTTATTACTGTAACTGTGTTTTGAATTGTAATGCAAATATCTGATCTGTAGGCTATCTGTCTGAAATGTGACCCCTATGAAAGGGTCATTCCAAAGGGAACTTGACCCACAGGTTGAGAACCACTGCTCTAGGGTCCCTTGGATAAGGAGTCTCGGGAATTGTCTGCATCAGATTGGCCTCTGAGCGTATTTTAGTAGCATCTTCATTATGTTGGGATGGGAGGAACTGCCTACTGAAGAGCAGGGAGGGGGGTCCTCATTGTGTAATGTAGAGGAAGCTCCCTTTGGAAGTGTGAGCGCTCAATTCGCTGCTGTTTCTGATTATGTGATTTGTGCACCTCCTCAAGCCTCTGCCACTGTGGCTTCCTTGCTGTGGTGGACTGGTACTGTGAACCAAAATAAGTATCTGGAATCAAGGCAGGGGCAGGAGAATCCACTTTTGTGACTATATAAGCTTGTTAAACAATACTAAATGAGATGTTTTAGGCAGTGAGATGGATGCCTTGGTATATCTTGTACTAGTCCTAGTAAAACAAAAACTTACTTCCCTCTTGTAATGCTTAATTGCCTTCTAAATATTTGTTTGATTTGTGAGACAGCTGTGTTTCTGTACCTCAGGCTGACCTCAGACTCACCATCTTCCTGCTTCAGCATCCTGAAGGCTGGGATTACAGATATGGATACCACCATATCCAGCTTTAACAGTAAAATTGAAAATAATAAGCTGAATTTTCTACCACTTTAGTAGTGCTTGTTAAGGAACTGTGGCCATCAAAGATAACTCCTGATGCTCTCCTTAGAAGAAGGAATGATAGCATCAGAGTCCTCCCTTATGTAAAGATAGAAATAAACCCCAAGTGCTCCTTGTGGTCAAACAGCTTGAGAACTCTGTTCTGGTGCCTTGTCAACAGTGTTCTGGTGCCTTGTCAACAGTAGCAGTGTTGCTTCAAAGCAGAAAGCATCCAAATGTGTGTCCTAATGTGGTATCCAAATGTGGTGAGCATGGTCTTCATGTTGCTGGCTCATTACAGAGAAAGATGGGCTTCACGTTTCTACCCAGGTGAAGCTTACTGTGTGTACAGTTTGTGCCTTGCTGTTTAGGGAGCTGGTGTTTCCGGTAAACATAAGCAGTTCCTTAGGCACAGTTCCATCAACAAATTGAAAAAAGTACTACCAACTTGCTGAGTGTGGTCATGAGTGTCTCTCATCCCAGTATCCTGGAAACTGATGCAGGAGGTTGGCTAAGAGTCAGGAGCAGATGGACTTCAGCCTAGTCTACACAAGTGCCTTTAGTTCCAGCACTTGGGAAACAGGCAGGCGGGTCTTTGAGTTCAAGGACAGCTAGGGTTATGTTAAAGTTGTCCTGTCTTAAATAAATATAAATAAGTAAATAGAGCAGCGTTTGTTTTTTTCGCTAACTATAATAAATGGTCTTTTATTATATAACTTAAGCACTGCCTTGGCTTGGATGCCAGTTTGGGCTTTGGAATTTCAGGTCTTCCAAAAGCATGAAGAGTGTTTTTAGTTTTTTGTTTGTCCATTTGTTTGCTTTTGTTTTTTTCCCCAGAGGTGTTGTTGGCCTAGGTATACACTTGTCCATTGCTTTGCAAACATTATAAATAAAATAGTTGTTAAAATGTCGTTTGTTACTTGAATTGGAAAAAGGGAAGCTACTTACTTAATTTGATAAGCTGACTTTGGTTTTTTTGAGATGGTTTCTCTGTGTAGGCCTGGCTATACTGGAAATCAAACCCAGGTCCTTTGCAAGAACATGTGCTCTAAACTGCTAAGCCCCCAAGATTAAATTCTTTTTTTTTTTTTTTTTTTTTTCCAGAGCTGAGGACCGAACCCAGGGCCTTGCGCTTGCTAGGCAAGCGCTCTACCACTGAGCTAAATCCCCAACCCCTAAATTCTTATATGAAGTAATACATTTCGTGGACCCAGTTTAAAAGGCTCTTTGCCTGTTTCCACAGCGGTAGTTAAAATACTAGGGACAGACAGGTGGGAGGCATGTTATCCTTTGGTGTAGTTACTGCTGTTGATTGTAGATAGAAAAAGCAAGGACTCAGAAAGGTTGAGTGCCTGGTGAGGGGAGATGGAGTTAGGTTGCTTGGGGTTATGACTTCTAATCCCAGTGTTCCCATCTTGCTTTCAGATCCCTGTGGAGGTGGGATTAATGAACGATGCATGTCTGGATTGTGTGCTTAGTGGTTCTGTAAACTGAAGCATTGTGTTGCTACTGCTGCAAAGCTCCATTCATGTCAGATAGTGTCCCACCTCTTGGAAACATGAAACTCAAAGTATTTTCATGTGGCTAACTTCATTTGTCCCTCAAATAAGATTGGAGTGATGAAAACCGTAGGTGGGGTTTTTTGGGTTTTGTTTTTTTTGTTGTTGTTGTTGTTTTGTTTTTTTGGTCACATATTATAAATCATGAGGAGAGAGTAAGTTGTGAAAGGATAGATGACTTCTGTTGCCTTTGGCATTTATAAAAATGCTGTTCTTTTCATCTCCAAAGCCTCCACATACCTGTGAGGTTTTTTTCCATGTGTTCCTGGCGTAGGGTAGTACTGCAGCTTGAATTAGCTGAATGAGAAATACCGTAGTTAAGTTTACATGCTGAATCCCAGGTCCTCTCTGTTCTCTGCTAAAGGTCCAGAATTCTCTGTCTTCAGATACTGGCCATACAGGTGATACATAGTGGCAAGAATGATGGGACCTGGAAACCAGACCTGGTAATGTTTAGAGTCAGTCCCAGCTATTTAGAGGTTGAGGCAGGAGGGTTGCTTGTTCAAAACGAGCCACATAATTTTGACACCCTGTCTCAAAATAAATGGAGAGAAAGCTAGGGATGTGGTTGAGCCCTGCAGCACCTGCCTGGCATGCACAAAGCCCAGCCACAGAAAGAGGGAGGGGCCATCCTGTAGGACTAAGTGGGGCAGCAGTCATTTCTGTGTCCAGTCCAGTCTGTTTTGTGGCAGCCAGCACTTTCCCTTTGTCATTGTAAGTCAAGTTTGTCAGGAAGTTTTCCTTTTATTGAAAATGAGCAATGAATTTTGAGTTGAGTCTTTGCTCTTTCTGTGACTGTTTGTTTTATTTCCACTTTTTTTTCTTTAAAAATTAAATACAATTCAGCCAGCCCTCTTGTTCCTTTGCTATATCTGAGCTGGACTGGGTTTAGGAGAGGGGAATGTTTTGTTGCTGGTGTCATTGTTTTAAATAGCTTTCTTCACGGGAGTAAGGTAGGCTAAAGAAGGGAGAACCATAGCTGCCAAGCCAGTTCAGGGATGAGAGGTGACTGTTGAACAGTCTGTGATTAGTAACTGCTTTATTTACTCACAGTACAGTGACTTCGTGTATTTATAAATTGAGGTTGTGTGTTGGAATGGGTGAACACAGTAGAGAGAGCATGAGCCCTGGGTGTTTGTAAATTAAATGACCAGTTGGTTGTTTCTCCTCCACTTGCTCCTATTTCAGTCAATTCTAGTATAGATGACATTTTTTTAAGTCCGTATCTTACAGGTGCAGATCTTACCCTTGTGTTGGGGCAGAGCAAAAGACTGCAGGCATTGGCTCTAGGCTGCCCAGTAGTTTACCTGGGTAAGGGCACTTGCAGAGTTGGTAGTGCTTCTTCTTTGTATTCGGTTGGCCAGTCCCTGAATTTTGTCTTGATGGCATATCTCTGCACAGATTTATTGGTTTGGGCGGTGGTAATGGTACATGCTTTTAATACCAGCACAGCACTTGGAATCGAGAAGAAGGAAGGAAGAAATTTTTTGTTAATTTATTTTTGCAGAGTTGAGTGTGGGAAGTTGATTCTCTCCTTCTGTCAAGAGGAGCCCAGGGATTGAATTCAGTTTGTCAGGTTTGGCAGCCAAAGCCTTTACCTGCTGAGCCATCTTGCCCTGACAAATATTAAAACCAATATTAGCTTCTTTACATAAGATGATTGATGGTTAGTGATCTCCTTCCAGAGACTACTCAGGGCAGAATTTATGAAATAAAGACCTGGATTTGGCTTTAGGGATGGCCAGGAACAATTCCTTCACTTTCTTTGTCCTTCTGATGAACAACTTGATATGTAAAATGCATACAAGGATTTTGACAGAGTCATGTACTTCTAAGTCAGCAGGTCTCACCTGTGGGTTTCATATCAGAATTACATTAGGATTCATAATAGTAGCAAAATTAGAGTTATAAAGTAGCAACAAAATACTTTTATGGTTGGGTGTTACACAACATGAGGAACTGCATTAAAGGGTTGCAGCATTAAGAAGAGAACCACTGTTCCACTTAAATAGATGGGTAACTTTTTTTCTACAGTGCAAGTTAACTATAAATGACAAAACTTTGGACCCCTCAAGGAAATGATGAGTAAGTGGCCACAGTTTCAGTATATGCAGTTGGTTGTGTCTAATTTAAAGTGGTCTGCCTTTCCCTGATCCTTAGTGTGCTTTGTTCTTTCAGTCTGTTTGTTCTCTTTTCCGCCTTACTTGCTTAGAGCCTTTCTCTTCTCCTTTGCCATGGGAATGACCTGTTTTGTACACCAGTGTCTAGTAGCTAGCACGGGTTGAATCATTTGGGTAGTTTAGCAAATAAATGTCTTCCAGTATATATTTTTTAGCATATGTAGATGTCAGTTGACTGAATGATAGTTTCTAAAAGCACCCTAAAAAACATGTATGCAATATTGAGTATTCTAATTGTAAAGCAAGAACTTTTTTTTTTTTTTTATAAGAAAATAGAATGGGGCTGGAGAGATGGCTCAAAGGTTAAGAACAGTTGCTGTTCTTCCAAAGGTCCTGAATTCAATTCCCAGCAACCACATGGTGGCTCACAACCATCTATAGTAAGATCTGGTATACAGGCAGAATGTTGTATAAATAATAAATAAATCTTTAAAAAAAGGAAAATAGAAAAAAATGTAAATGTTTTAACCTCCAAGAAAACCATGACCAAGAAAGTCCAAGGATGTAACATTAGGTGCTCTTTTTGTTTCTTTCAGATTTATTTACTTACCTGTGAATATTTTTGTGGACCACTTCTGTTCATTGCTCTCAGGGGCCAGAAGTGTTGGGTCACCTAGAACTGGAGTTATAAATAAGTTTGAGCCACCATATGGGTTCTGGGAGTTGATCTTGAGTCCTCTGAAAGCACAGTCAATGCTCTTGACCACTGAGGCATCTCTCCAGCCCACATCCTGCTCATGTGAATGCTACTCAGTAGTGTTCTAATTAGATGGAAATTTGATAGCCTTTACGGTTGATTCTGACAACTGAAGGTGATTGAATGGCATCTTGGTACATACTCTCTAGATGTTCACCACAAGTTAGCCAGTGGATGGAATATAAGCATATATTACCTTATAAATAGCTGGTGGGTAAGTCCCTTCCAGCGAACTAGAACCTGCATGGATGGAATGAATCACAGACACACACGAATGTAATTTTTTTAATTAAAATTTTTAATGTTTGTCTTGTGTTACAATTGCCTGTGGTTTCATAATTTGCATTAATGTGAACAGAAGCATTTTTGTTGGTTTTGTTTAATGTTGAACATATTGCTTTATTTTTATTTTATTTTTTCTTTATCTGTAGGCTAAAGAAATCCTTACAAAAGAATCCAACGTGCAAGAGGTTCGATGTCCAGTCACGGTGTGTGGAGATGTGCACGGGCAATTTCATGACCTCATGGAACTCTTTAGAATTGGTGGTAAATCACCAGATACAAATTACTTGTTTATGGGAGACTATGTGGACAGAGGATACTATTCAGTTGAAACAGTTACACTGCTTGTAGCTCTTAAGGTAATTTTACTTTTTTTGTTTGGATCTTTTAAACTAGGTGAGGGCCCCTGGAATGTTCTTTACCTTGATTTTATTATATTCATCTGAATGTTATTTGAAGAACAAACTTCTACACTTAGGAATGCAAATAGTGCAAGTGTCAACTTAATCATGTCTGCTGTTGGAACCAGAGGGTGGTTCAGAACAGGGTCCCATGTGTATCCACCTCAGGGGTTTTTTTGTTGTTACTGTTGTTGTTCAAAACAGGGTTTCTCTGTTTGGCTGTATTCTGTGTACAGAACTCACTCTGTAGACCAGGCTGACCTCAAACTCAGATATCCCCCTGCCTCTGCCTCCCAAGTACTGGGATTAAAGGCATGTGCCATCACTGCCTGGCACTTAGGTTTTTGTTATTTTGAGACAGAGTCTTAGTATAGCTCAGGCTTGCTATGTAGACCAGGCTGGCCTCAAACTCAGAGTTCTTAGCCTAGTAATGATTTAAAATGACAGCTGAAGTCTGTAGTCCAGTGCTAGTGAGGCCAAGGCTTGAGAGTTGAAGCCAGCCTGGCTTATTATTAAAAAATAATAATAATAATTAAAAGAAGCAGGTTTTAGAATCCCATGCTTGCCATTTGTAGCTCTGAAATGTAGAGGTGAAGAGTCAGCACCGTGGCATTGACTTTAAAGTGGAATGTGGCCTCTGCCTTAGAGTGTTGATTGGCTTTACAAACTCTGAAGGAGAGGCAGTACCCTTCTTCCTAGGCAACAGGCAACTCATTTTTATTACAGAATATTTTGAACAAGAAACTTGCTGTCAGCAGTTTTCTAATTAGAGAAGCAGTGGACTTTTAGCCAGAGCTGACTTTGATTAGCATCTGCATTGCCAGAGCTGACTTTGATTAGCATCTGCACTGCATAGACTGCTAAGTGGAGAGTTTAGTGTAGATGGTGGGCAGTTTGGGCAGCCCAGGAGTGGGCTGCCTTTAAGAGTTCATGTACCGCTGGGCTTGGTTGGTACAGCTTTAATTTCAGCACTCCAGAGGCAGAGGCAAGCTGATCTCTGAGTTCAAGGGTAGCCTGATCAACATAGACTGCTCCCACCAGCTGAGGCTACATCATGAGGCTCTGTCTCAAAAACAAACAACAGCAACAAAATTCATTAGCCAAGAAATAGACTGCATTGTGTTTTCTTAAATGTCATAAGCCCAAATCCTAATTTTCTGTACCTCAGAGTGTGACTGTACTTGGTGCTGGCCCTTTACATGGATAATTAAATAAAATGAGGTCACATGGTTATGCCTTGATCTATTAAGAGTAGTTCTGTTATTAAAGAGGTTAGGGACCTGGGAGATGGCTCTGTTGGAAAACCTGAGTTCAGTCCTCAGAACCCATTATTTAAAATGACACACATGAAGGTATGCACCTATAATCCAAGCCCAGAGGTAGAAAGAGAAGAATTCCTAAGGCTTCCTGGCCAGCTAGCCTAGCCTAATGAGATCTAGGCCAATGAGACACTTTCCAAGCAGAGAGGGCCTAGAAACTGATGTGGCCACTTCTGAGGATGACACCTGAGGTTGTCCTCTGGCCTGCAGGTGAGGTGTGCTTGAACATAGGGAAGGTGGTACCCCACATGGAGAAAACAGCTTTTTATAAATCAAGACCCCAGCTCTTGATGGCACCTTGGAGAAAAGCACCTTTGTAATGTATGGGCCCACTCTTAGACTCACGGCAGTTCTTAGCCAGTGAACACTGGGAAAGATGGTCCTTTCTCAAGTGATGTCTGAAATGCATCAGAAATATCCTTGGCTTAAATTAATAGCAAAGGCTGTACATTGAAGGAGAAAAAATATTTGTGCTGGAGATTCAGCCTAGTTTCTAGAGGATTTGACCCCCAACACAGTATAAATGCACGGTGATGTAGGTTTATAATTCGAACATTCAGGAGATGGAGGCAGGAGAAACAGTTCAAGGCTAACACTGCCTCAAAAATAAAACCGTTGCGAACATTCAGGAGATGGAGGCAGGAGAAACAGTTCAAGGCTAACACTGCCTCAAAAATAAAACCGTTGCCTGGTGCAAAGGCGTACATCTGTAATCCCAGCATTTTTTGGGAGACAAGAGACAAGCAGATCTCTGTGAGTTTGAGGCCTGCCTGCTCTTTAAATAAGTCTAGGACAGCCAAGGCTACACAGAAAAATTCTGTCTCAAAAAAAAAAAAAAAAAACATACACACACACACAAAAAAAATCTTAATTTTAATGAATTCTCCTGGTATTATAAATAACACCTTTTTTTTTAAAGCCTCTTAGTAAGGTAGTTGTTTCTGTTGTGGTGGTGTGGTTTTGTTTTCTAATTGTACAGGGTCTCTAGCCAAGGCTGCCCTCCTGTTGGTTGCAGTCTTTTTAGTTTTGGGATTGTGAACAGGTGCAGCCATGTCAGGACAGATTTCTTGAGACAGGATTACACTGTGTAACCTGAATGAGTCTCGAACTCCTATCCTTCTGCTTTTCCCAAATGCTGGAATTACAGGCATGGACCACTATACCTAACCTTAGCTAGATACTAATTTTTAATGGGCAGAGTACTTCTAGGATATTTCATAGTTAAGAACATAGTTAACCATTATTAGTCATTAGAGAAATCTACATTGAAGTCACAGATGCCAACTTCTTCATGTCTTTTTCTAACATAGTGGCTACAGTCACTACCAACTGTAGATGAAGATGCTAGGAAATTGGTCTTCTCATCCGTTCCTGTCAAGAATGCAAAATGGTCTAGCCACTTTGAAGAATTTTGATAAAGTTACATAAACCAATCATGTAGCCCAATAGCTACTCTCTAGGAATATGTTCAAGAGAAATGAAAGCACATGAACAAATGAGCTCAGTAATTAGTAGACAGGAAGAGAGCAAATACAGAAACCATGGGGTGTGGCTACCCTGTGAGCTAGTACAGCCGTGAAAGGAGCACATCCCCATGCACTGCAGCATGGTGACCAGGACAGTGCTCCAAGGGGTACGTGGCAGAAGAGGCAACGTTGTAATTTTTCCCTTACATTAAATGACTAGAAAAGTATTTCTCAACACAAATTAATGGTTGTCAGGAGCTGTGAGAGTGAGGAGGGATTGCAGGTAGGCATGAGAGATCTTTGCGAGTAATGCAAGTCTCTAAACCTGGGTTGTGATGATTGTTGCATAACTAAATTTAGTAAAGGTTGGAAAATGGACGGTTTTTATTTCATACAAGATGGTGCAGGGAGTTTGGTTGTAATTGAGGTGATACTGATAAATACATTTATAATCACCAGGTAGTAGTAGCACACGCCTTTAATCCCAAAGGCAGAGGCAGGTGGATCTGAGTTTGAGGACAGCTAGGACTACACAGAGAAAACCTGTCTAGTAATACAACAATTTAAAAAAGTTTATAATCTGATTCCAGTTTGTTGAATTATAGAGATGTTTATACTTCACCTTCTTTCCCTTCTCAGTTGGAACGCTGGATTTCCAAATCCTATAGGAAGTTTTTTAAAATATTGTTGTTTGTTTTGTTTTGTTTTGTTTTTGGAAAGAGCTAGTATGTGTTATCCATTTTACTTTAGGTTCGTTACCGTGAGCGTATCACCATACTTCGAGGCAATCATGAGAGCAGGCAGATCACACAAGTTTATGGTTTCTACGATGAATGTTTAAGGAAATACGGCAATGCAAACGTTTGGAAATACTTCACAGACCTTTTTGACTATCTTCCTCTCACTGCCTTGGTGGATGGGCAGGTGTGTTCACCATAAAACTCACTGATTTTCCTTTTCCCAATAATCTTCTGTCTTAGTGTTTAGGAGCCACTGAATTTCCATCCTTACAGCTTACATCCCTTTGGGGATACTTTTGGTAAATATTGATAGTACTCTTTTTAAAAACTTACTTCTATTATTAGATACTGAACTGTACAGTATAGGATCGTGGGGGTGGAAAATGTAATCCGTTCAGCATTGGGGGCTGTTTGTAGAGGGGTCTGAGAGATGTAATGGGCTGTTTGCCAGTCCTGGTAGATTGTACATAGAAACTTGGAAGAATAATCTGAGTATGAAGAGGACTACCAGTCTCTGGAAGGATGAAGGTTGAGAAACACCTTGAAGGAGATATAGCTAAATGGTTAAATGGTGGAGGCTCCTGCCAAAAGTGTAGTCCAAATATTTTAGCTTCTCTTAAGTGTAATTACCATTTATAATCAATCTTTTTAGATCTTCTGTCTACATGGTGGTCTGTCCCCATCCATAGACACACTGGATCACATCCGAGCACTTGATCGCCTACAAGAAGTTCCTCATGAGGTATGACTTTGATAAATTCTCAGACTCCTTAGGAAGAAAATTGTGTGGCTGTAGCATGATTGTAAGTTCGCTCAGATTTTCAAGATGAAGTGAGATGTGAGTCCCCTTACCATTGCTCAGAATAAGTTTAGAAACATTTCTTGTCATCACCACTAGCCCATCTGTCTAAGAGTGAAACTCAGATGCACAGGCAGATAGGACAAGTTACTGACAGAGTGTACCTACTGATATCCGTGTGTCTTCCTGGAATCTCTTCTTATTTCAGAGATACCTTAACTGCAAAGTTCACGCTATGTTCAGCGGACACACTCAAAATGTGATTTTGTAGAGTGTTGCCCCTGGTGAATTATCAAATGAAAAATTTTCCACATTTGGAAAAGTCAGTTTGTAACTTGTACCTGCTTTTTTAGGGTCCAATGTGTGACTTGCTGTGGTCAGATCCAGATGACCGTGGTGGCTGGGGGATATCTCCTCGGGGAGCTGGTTATACCTTTGGCCAAGATATTTCTGAGACATTTAATCATGCCAATGGCCTCACGTTGGTGTCCAGAGCTCACCAGTTGGTGATGGAGGTATGTTCTTTCCTTGAAATAGTTAAACCAACTTTTTAGGAACCGAAGGAAAGGAGTTTGAATCTGCCACTGGAGCTAAACCCTTTTCAGTAGGTGTATAGTTAAAAGAAAGTCAAGTTTGTGGTGACTGTGATGCATATATTTAGTGTATCTTGAGATTCTTAATGGCTTGAAGGGACTTGAGATTTAATGATGAAAGGGTTAAGATGTAGAGCGATGAGAAAGGTATATTGCAGTTGTTTATTTCATATATTTAGTACATCTGTGCGTTTACGAAAATGAAACCTCAGAATGTTGATGTGGTCCTTTGGATAACTAGGTTGTAGGTGATTTGAAAGAAGTTTTTCCTCTGAGGGTTCTCTTTTTTGAAACATTGGCTACTATACTTTGATAATGAGGACATGGAACATTCAAACTAAGGCAATAGGTAAGCTCTTCTATAAAGTGTTGTCAGTACTGATAGTCAGCCAAGTGTGGTGCGTTCCTCATTATTTAGCTAGCTAGTTAATTAGTTAGGCCGAAGCAGAACTGCCTTGTAATCCAGACCAGCCTAGACTGCATAGTGAGAACCTCTCAAAAAATAAAAGTTCAAGTCAAGTTTAAGGTCGTGTTAAGACATATTTATGGAAGCATTTGGTGATAGATAATATGTAGGTTGATTGTTTGCTTTTATTTGGTTGTTAAGCTTTTTTTTTATTTTTTGCCTTTTTTTTTTTTACAGGGATATAACTGGTGCCATGACCGGAATGTAGTAACAATTTTCAGTGCTCCAAACTATTGCTATCGTTGTGGTAACCAGGCTGCAATCATGGAACTTGACGACACTCTTAAGTATTCTTTGTAAGTATCTACCCTGAGCTAGAGCTTCGTGTTGCCCAGCTCTGGTTGAACCACATTGCAGCTTTGCTTCTTAAGTTTTCGTAGAAATGGACCTACACATAACAGAAATTAGCTCCTCTTATTTGGAGCCTAGTATACATTACTAGGTCTTCAATTTCTTGTTTGAAACAGGGTCTTGGGTCTGGAGAGATGGCTCAGTGGTTAAGAACACTGTCTGCTCTTCCAAAGGATACAGGTTCAATTCCCAGCACTCACATGGCAGCTCACAAATGTCTGTACTGCCAATTCCAAGGGATCTGACACTTTCATACTAATGTACATAAAATAAAATGAAATAAATTATTTAAAAGAAATGATGCAGGGTCTTACTATATAGCTCCGATTGTCCTGGAATTCACTGTGTAGACCAGGCTGGCCTGGAACTCACAGAGATCCACCTGCCTCTGCCTCCCAAGTGATGGGAATAAAGACCTGTGCCACTATGCTAATCGATCTGCAACTTCCAAACTTCCATGTTTTTACTATGGAGGTAGAATGGAGGTATATATAAAAATATATATGCTTATATAGAGATTGGTTACTTTTCTATTATCCATTTTATTTTAAAAATCATTCTGTTTTCAGAGACAAAAGATGCCTTGTATGGGTGAGAATGGTAAGGTAGGAGAGAGTGGAGATAAAAGATGGGGTTAGAGGGAAGTGTGTGTATTTGTGTGTATTTGTTTTGTTTTCCCCTTGGGACAAGGGTTCTCCGTGTAACCTTGACTGTCCTAGACTTGCTTTGTAGACCAGGCTGGCCTCAAACTCACAGAGATCTACCTGCCTGTGCCTCCTTGAGTGCTGGGATTACAGGCATGCACCACCTTGCCCAGCTAAAATTGAAGGTCTAATTTTGATAATACATGGGTGTCTTCTTACAACAGTGATTCTTTGTTTTTCAGCTTGCAGTTTGATCCAGCACCTCGTAGAGGGGAGCCACATGTCACTCGTCGTACCCCAGACTACTTCCTGTAATGAAAATTTAAACTTGTACAGTATTGCCATGAACCGTATATTGACCTAATGGAAATGGGAAGAGCAACAGTAACTCCAAAGTGTCAGAAAATAGTTAACATTCAAAAACTTGTTTCCACACGGACCAAAAGATGTGCCATATAAAAATACAAAGCCTCTTGTCATCAACAGCCGTGACCACTTTAGAATGAACCAGTTCATTGCATGCTGACGCGACATTGTTGGTCAAGAATCCAGTTTCTGACATAGCGCTATTTGTAGTTACTTTTGCTTTCTTGAGAGACTGCAGATAATAGGATGTAAACATTAACACCTGTGAGTCCAGTTGACTTCCACTTAGCTGTAGCTTACTCAGCATGACTGTAGATGAGGATAGCAAACAATCATTGGAGCTTAATGAACATTTTTAAATAAGTACCAAGGCCTCCCCTCTCGTTGTGTTTCTTTTCAGGGATACCATTTAATTTAATTGTATGATTTGTCTGCACTCAGTTCACCCCCTTCTCAAATCTCAGCCCCATGTTGTTCTTTGTTACTGTCAGAAAACCTGGTGAGTTGTTTTGAACAGAACTGTTTCCCTCCTGTAAGCTGATGTTACTGCACAAGTCACCGCAGTGTTTTCCTAATAAACTTGAGAACTGAGAAAGTCAGCTTTGAATTGTATCCATGGGCACTACTGGTGCTGTTTATTAAACAAGAGAAATCAATCCATCGATTTTGGAATTTGTAGAATTCCAGGTAAAGAAAAATAAAGATCAAGGCCACTGTGTAACCTCTTGGCAACTCCTTGGCGTTCTTCAGAAGAACTTGGGGACTTGTTTGTCTGACATACTGCAGTTTGTCTTGTTGCAGGCCTGTGCTTGTGAAAGGAAATCTGTGCTGCTTCAGTAGGACTTGATTGTTAAACCATAGAACTCGAGAGTATGTTTTTAGGACTTTACTTAAAATGGCATGTTTTCAGGTAGAACTTAAACTAAATGATGTGTCTAATTAGTGTAGCTTCTGGATATAAATATATTGCTATGAATATTTCATGAATTCTTTAAAATGATTGACAGGTGGTAAGTTCTTAACAAACATTTGTACATTTCTTGTCAAGTCATGTGATCTTAGAGTTAAATTTGTCTCAGATAAGCTGTTAGAACTTTAGTCTGTGTTAAGTTCCTTAACTGGTTGGTAAATCAGTGAAGCCAAGTAGAAACAAAACCAGTTTGGGTTTATGATCTTATGTTTTGTCCCAGATCCAAAAGTGGTGCCAGAGTGCCAGTGCTCAGCGACTAATGAGTTTTCCCTTCTATTCTTTGACTTGGCTTAAAAACGAACACAGTTTTTCTGTGGGGACTGAATAGTTGCTATTTGGGCAAACATCAGGATGCTTAATCATTACTGTGTGAGTGTAGTAAATAAATGTTTCCTTGCTTTGTACTGTGTTGAATTTGGAACCAAGAGTGAAGTTACAATGTTGCTCTGTATAAAGAAGCCGGTTTATGGGTTATTGGGCAAATCAGAAGGCCCTTAGTTTTTCTAGGTGTCTCCCTTTTTCTGAGTTGTTATTTTTGCTGCTTTGTCTTTCTTCCTGTCCAAACAAATAACATCTATGTACAGCACTCTTTTAAAAAATATATAAAGGCAGGGTATGGGGAGGGCAGGGGTACAGGGTCCTGCTGTGTGGATCTGGAAGGCTTGGAACTTGTTACTTAGGCGAAGCTGTCCTGAAACTCAAGGGTGAGCCTGCCTCCACGTTGTCACTATGCCCAATTTAATGTACAGCAGTTCTGAGCCAGCATTCAAGTGAGCAGACACCAAGGACCCTGACAGAGTGGGCACTCATGGAGTCAGTCAGCCGGTGTCTTGTGTTCGACATGTCCATGCACATTCTAGGAATGGGGCTTGTGGCAAACATTCAGAGTTAACTAACTAGGCTTCCCATCTAGACTGGAAAATGTATCTGATGGTAAATTAGTAAAACGTGTGAGTTTTATAATATCTAAACATCTAATTACAATTAGAATTTAATGGGGTTGCCGTAATTTTTTTAGGCCTCTTAATTAAGAGCAAAGAATTATCAAAAATAAGTGTTAGGGATGAGTCCAGAGAGGTGATCAGTGCGTCATCCCTTAGCTCCCAACTGCCTGTAACTTCACCTCCAGGGCCTGATGCCCTTTTCGGGCCGCATAGCATCAGGCAGGCACACACGGGCCGTACTGCAGGGAAAGCACTCATTCGTGAAATGAAAACATCATTTTGGGACGTGTTAAGGGCTGCAGATGTAGTTAGCTGGTGGAGCACTTGCCTAGCGTGTTCTGTGCCCCAGGTTCCATCTGTACAAGTTGTATGTGATGGCACATGCCTGATCCCAGCATTTGGAGGCAGATGGTGGATATCTGATTAAGAATGAGTACTCTGCACAGAAGCTTACTTTGGAGCTGGTTAGATGGCTCCGCTGCTAAAGGCATGCGCTTGACCACAAACCTGAAGCCTGAAGCTCAGTCCATGGGTTCTACATGGTGGAAGGAGAGAACCAACTCCTGCAAGCTGTCCTCTGGTCTCCATACGCAACAAACAGTGTTGTGTACACTCACACACAGATGTTAAAAAGGCATTTAGGAGCTGGAGAAATGGAGCCATGGTTAGCACACACTGCTCTTGAAGAGGACCTCCACCTTTCTGAAGCCTCACAATTGCCTCTGACTCCAGCTCCAGGGGATCCAGTGCCTCTGGCCTCCGTGGACATCAGCATTAACATGCACATATATACATACATACACATTTTTTAAAAAATTTTTTTAATAAAAAAAGTTTGCTTTGAAACAATGTATAAGGCTCATTGTTGGGTTTGAATGCTTGAAAAACATGCATAATGTTTTTAAGTTTAAAAGCAATGTCCTTGAAAGGATAGCATTTTGAGGCTTGACCGTTGTCTAATGGCTAAGTCAGGCTAAGTACGCCTCAATCATTTATCATCCTGTCTATTTGAAATGAAATGCATGGTACAGTGGTGTGTTTGCTTCCTGCCCATCAGAACCTCTTGATAGCATTTAACCATCAGTGGCCATTGGGAGAAGTTTTGACTTCTTTCAAAGGGTTTTTCCTCTTCTTGGCTGATTATTTTGTGTGGTGCCCAAAGAGGCCAGAAGAGGGCGTCAGATCCTCCGGAGTGTCAGGATTGTGAGGTGCTGTTAATGCATGCTAAAAACCAAATTCAACCTCTAGAAGAGCAGCAAGTGCTCTTAACCTCTGAGCCATCTCTTCATCCCCAGCTGGTTATGTATTAAATACTTTTTGGTTGTGCCAGGTGTTTTGAATGGAACTGCAGTGTCTGTATTTTTTGTTGTTGGATGTGTGTGTTTTTCAGAATGACCTAGCTTCCTAGGAAACAATGGCTATTTCTGTGGTTTTCCATTTTCATGCCCACAGAGATTTTACTTTGAATTATTGGGAGGAACACCTGGGCCTAAGTATGTGTAGGGTTAAGAATTTAGGCTTGGCCAGGCATGGTAACTCCTATCTATAATCTCAGCACTTGGAAGGTAGAGGTAGATAGGTAGATCTCTGACTTCCAGGAAAACAGTAAAACAATCTTTTGTTCTTCCAGACAGGGTCTTGGTGTGTAGCTCTCACCGTCCTGAAACTCAGTTTGGACCAGTTTGGTCTTGAACTTACAGAGATATGCTTGCTTCTGCCTCCCAAGTGCTAGGATTAAAGGTGTGCATTGCTGTGCCCAAAAAAGGGACTGAAGAGATGGCTTAGTGGTTAAGAGTGCTGGCTGCTCTTTAGAGGTCCTGAGTTCAAGTCCTAGCACCCACATGGTGGCGCATAACTGTCTCTAATGGGATTTGATGCCCTCTTCTGCCATGCAGGTATACATATAGATAGGGCACTCATATTTAAATAAATCTTTAAAAAATAAGTAACCATTGCATATTTTCTAACTATAACTGGATTTTGTGGTGAAGGTGTCTTATGAGGTAACAGGTGGCTTTTACTGTGTTCCTAGAAACAGCCAATAGTTTAGTGCGAGTCTAAACTATTTAAAACTATTCTGTTCTTTTGATGTTTTGTTTCTGTTTTTTTTTTTTTTCCAGACAGGGTTTCTCTGTGTATCCCTGGCTATTCTGGATCTCGTTTTGTAGACCAGGCTGCCCTTTTTTTGACATACTTCTCTTTGGAATTACTCATCCTGATTTTGTCCAATTTCATTTAATGGATTAGAACTTTTAGAGGAATCCTATTCCATTCTTTCACAGTCTCCCTGTGGAGCTCTTCACATCTTTGAGGTATATAGTTCAGTCACTGCATGTAGGAGGCGTTTCATGGCGCAGCCTTTTCTTTACAATGTGCTTCTAGAGTGTTGGGAAGCTTTGAGCATGTTTTCAGTTGGATTTTGTGTATAGACTCCTCTTTGCTCCTTCGGTGATGAGCGTATTTTGCCACATTGAGTGCTATGGGGTTACTCCTGATCTTGTGAACAATACACTGTGAAGGTACAAAAGCCTGCGCTGAAGTTCTGCACAATAGATATCCAGTCTTCTTGTTTGTCCCTGCTGTTCTGTAGGGTGGTTGTCCAGCGGTGGAGGACCCGGATCCCAGCCATTGGCTTGGGTTTTGCTATGTTTCTCTGTTTTGTTTTGTTGAGACATGGTTCCTCTGATGCACAGAGCCCCAGCTGTCCTTGTCTTTATACGCCAGGCTGGCCTTGAACTCAGACATCTGACTGCCTCTGCCTCCTGAGCGCTGGGATTAAAGGCTTGCACCACTACCCCCAGCCTGGCTTGGGTTTATATCCTCTAGTCTTTAAAGCACTTGACCTTGGAGTGGAGTAGTGTGTTTGTTTATGTAACTGTCAGACACCTGATAGGAGCTTCTTAGGGGAGGGGAGTTTTGGTTTTTGTTTGTTTTTTTTTTGGCTCAGTCTCAGGGATACAGTCTGCCATGGTAGAAAGCGACAGTAGTGAGGGCTGCCTTCCCTGTTCATGGCAGCAGGAGGGGGAGTTGTCAAGGTGTGGCCTCAGTGAGAGAAGAGGTCAGGAAGCAAAGAAGGTAGAAGCCTCAATGGCCCACCCCTCACCTCTGCCAGCCAGGTCTCATAACCTCCTAAAGTACCACCAGGTACCGCTTATTGAGGCAGGGACTCGGGGACACACAGATCTGTCCATAATGGGTGGGTGGTGAGTAGACTAGAGGGCTGGGGGTGTAGCTAAGTGGCAAAGCTGTCACCAACCATCCCAAAAAGAGTGTTGCAGGAAGAAGGAAGAACCACCAAGATGGCCACAAGCGCAAGCAGATAGAGTGAAACCATCCGCATGGTTCCCACAGACCACAGCAGCAACGGTGGGACCAGAAATAAGATGGCCAGAGAGCCACCAACGAAGGTGAGACATGGAAAGCAAAATTAAATAGGGTATTCAAAGTGAAATGAGAGTGGTGTGGATTTAAAAAAGCAGAAAGCGGCCAGTCAGGGGAAAGAGGATATGTTGTATTCATATGTGAAGTTCTCAGAAAAATGAACAGTGTCTAGGCCCTATGCTGCAGGCAGGACTCAAGTACTGCCCTCGTAATACTGTACTCAGTGAGTTCTTTATAGTCTCACACTGTCCCTGCTGTGGTGGCCAAGCAAGAGTGACATCACTCGTGCTGGTCTTGTCTTGGCAATCCTTGCTTATCTTCAGGGATGGTGGCCAGAGTAAAGCTGGGGAATAGACACCCCACTATTGCCACCATTTCATTGGTGCGAGTGGCAGGGCCAGGACTGGCTAGAATGCTCACGGTGTCCCTGTTCTCATGGAACTGCAGTTCCCTGAGTCAAGTGACCCTCAGGTGCCCTCAGAAGCACACATGTAGGAGGCGGTAAAGGGCTGAGGGTACCATAGTAGGGCCTTGTGCTTTCCACTACCCACAACTGTAGGTGATTTTTAAATGACCTGTATGTGTGGGTGGGTGTGTTTGTGTACAGGAGTGCAGTGACCACAGAGGCCAGAAACGGGTGTTACATCTCCTGGGCCACCATGTGGGTGATGGGAGCCAACTTCAGGTCCTCTGCAAGAACAGCAAGCTACATGGACTTCAGGGTGACTATTCCATCCATCCCTTTGCAGCAAGCTTGAATGGACCTCACCATCCTCATCACCACGCCATGCTTTTACACCAAGAACCGACTGTCTCCACAGCTCCCACTTTAGCCAAATGGAAGACTGCTACTGCTGGCCGCATCTACTTCCGTGCTCGTTTCTCCCCACTGTGTCTCCCTCCTTCCCGGGCTCTGGGGCTCAGCGCTGACGCACTTTCTCACCCTTCAAAGGACAGCCAGAGTCCTGGGTGTCTGTTCTCATGTGCAGTGTTTCCCCACCACCAGCCTCAGCGAGGAGCTGTTCTTAGTCTCAGCTCTGAGCCGCCGGAAGCTGGGAAGCTGCTTTGAATCCCCGTTAAGATGGTCTCCACAGCTGTCCTCAGACTCTGTGGCAGAGGTAAGCTTTGAATTCCCAATCCTGCCTCCACCTCCAACAAGCTGGTATTATGATGCACACCACTATAACTGACCTCTCTGGAAACTGGGATGTAGTACAGACTGGTCTTGAACTCACAGAGATCTGCTTCTGCCTTCCAATAGCTGGAATTAAAGTCATGCACCACCATACCCAGCCTTTTTTTTTTTGGGGGGGGGGTGGAGTTTACAGGTAGTTGTGAGCCTCCAGGCATGGGTTCATGGCATGGGTTCTGGGAAAGTGAGCTAGGGAAGGACTCGGTTAAGAGTACAGTCAGTACTCTTAACTGCTGAGCCATCTCTCCAGCCCCTCTCAGAGGTTTCCTTAAAACAGAATCTTAAGAATTGTCTTTGTAGACCTTTTCAGTTTCCAAGTTTATCTGAGATCCTGCGAGTACAGAGTATGGAGAGCACTAGAAATCAGAAGCCAGCACTTTTGAAATCGGTCTGGGGATACATGAGTTTTTCAAAATGAGATTCTTTGCCTAAGCCACCCAGAAACACTGGGACATTTCCTTTTTCAGCCGGAGTTGCAGATGCCTGTGCACCATTTGCGGTGTCAGAAATGCAGCGTAAGTGATTCGAAGCCTCTACCAATACGTCAGCTTGATGCTGCAATCCTGAAGATGCAGCTGGCGTGATGAACCAGCTCACAGCGGTGCTGCATGAGGAAGGAAGGATCCCTGAAGGGGGTTGACTTGAAAGCAGAGTATCCGAAGAGCAGTGATGCTGCGTGTCTGGTCCTGAAATGGCAGCTGAGGGTGAAGATTGCATAGCTCTGAGCTCTCACTGTGTCAGATATGTTGTGTGGCGTGCTTCAGTTGTGTCTCGACCTCAGTTTAGGACAGCCAAGGCCTGCTACCAGAGCATTCTCAGGGGGGACCTGGCTTTCAAAAGCGCCTACCTTTGCTGCAATCGTTCGTGGGCTTTGACGGGCAGGCAAGAGCCCACATGGCTTTTGAATTTAGAGAAAGTGACCTGTGTTTGTTGCTGCTGCCTTTTTGCAAGCCGACTGTGTGAGGAGACCTTGGGGAAGCTTGAGGAGACTTGCAGGCTGGCTCTGTTGAATATTGGTGTAAGTCACATCCTGTCCTCAGAGGTCAAGCCCTGACTTCCTCGATGGCATTTATTTGAGCCAGATTTCATTTATATTTATTTGTATGTGTGTGCACATGTGTGGAGGTCAGAGACAACTTTCCACCATGTGAGTTTGAGGGATGAAATTCAGGACAAGCACCCTTACCCGCTGAGCCATCTCACTGGCCCTTGCAACAGACAGTTTTACATTTAGTTTTATCATATATATGTATGTATGTATGTATGTTCCTGCTTGTCTGTATGTACATGTGTTTGCAGTGCCCCAAAAAGGCCAGAAGAGAATATTGAATTCCTGGAGGCACCTGGTATAAGTTCTGGAAATGATCTCGGGTCCTCTACAAGAGCAGCAAGTACTCTCAGCCACTTTGCCATCTCTCCAGCCCTATGTTAAATGTGTGTGTTTGTGCACCCATGCAAGTATGTGTGCATGTGAGTGCAGGTGCCTAAGGAATCCAGAAGAGGGTGTCAGATCCCTGGAACTGGGGTTGCTGATCATTGTGAGTTGCCCCATGTGAATGCCGGGAACTGACCTTGGGTCCTCTACAAGAGCAAGGTGTGCTCTTAACGTTGGGGCTAGCTCCTCCACATGTCATTAATATCGATCACAAAGCACGATCAACACCCCTCTCTGTCCTGCCATCACAGCTATCAGTCTCCAGCAGCTGCAGCTCTAACCTTGGCCTGTGCTGGACTATCCTACCAGCAAGCAAACACAGCTCTCTGTGCTCCTGGAAACAAACTCCTTAGGCACCCGCCCCTTCCTGTGCTCCTATAAGCAAAACTTGAAAAAAATATCTTGGGGGCTGGGGCTGGGGCTTGGAGGCAGAGTGCCTACCTCGTGCGTACATGGCCTTGGATCCATCCCTAGTTCTGTGAAAAGCGCATCTCAGACTACCTTCTTGTCCCTCTCTCCTCCTCCACAGAGGTCCAATAGCAAGACTTCTCTAACGCCATCTTTCTCCTCATCACTCACCTGCCCTAGCTGCCTCCCAAGAAAGCCTTCCTGGCCCTGCTGCACCGGCCCAGAGCTGGAAGACAGGATGGAGCTACACTGATACGAAACCGCTGCTGGTCACACCAGGTCACACCCAGTCAGTCCAGGCTTCTGGAGAGGACTTCCCTGAGTTCTAGACAGGAGAAGCAAAGAAGATGGAGGGGGTGGGGGTGAGGGGGGGCCACTCTGGGACAGACAGGTGGCCCTCTGGCACCATCTGCTGGGCAGACCAGTGAGTGATGGTGGTTTGGGAGCACCAGCTAGGGTAAGCCTGCACAGCTGCAGTCCCTGTCTCTGCCTTCTGTGAGCACTTGGGGTACCCATCTGTCTCCTCAACAGATTCTCCACTGTGGGGCAGGCTGGAGCAGAGTAAAGGACAGTCTCTTCTGATAAGCTTTGTCCTGTGTGGGACAGCCACACCCAGGTTCAAAGTCTGTCCCATCCCCTCACTTTTCTGACGTGTCATCTGGCATCGCTTATGTAACCGGTGGCAGTTTTACAGTCTTTTCTAGGGCTGTAGAGTGGAGCTCACTGGCACACTAGTCTGATGCCACTTCTCAGTTCCTGCCTCGTAGGGAGGCCCTCAGCCTGGGCCTCTGGTGGCATGGGATTCAAATGTGCGTTGACCAACTCTCTCCTCCATCACTTATGTGTGGACGCCACTCTTGCCTCAGGCTTACAAAGCAGCATCCAGAGGTCAGGGATCATGTCCACAGGAGGCTCTGCATACGGTGTCTGAGGAGAGGCAAGGAAGCTATCTGAGGGGCCGTTCTGAAGCTTTGTCCAAGGTCAAGGTCCCAGGCTGGACTCTGGACATGACGCCCACCCAGACACAGGGGCCTTCCAGAAATTCCCCCCTGCTCCCGATACCTGTCATTGCTCCTCCTGCTTTGGCAGAGTTGCTGGCAAAGCTGTATGTGAGTGAGCTGCCACAGAGGCCCCAAGGGCCCTCAGAAATGAACACTGACACCGTGGAAAGCATGTATTATCACGTTGCCGTGTCCTAAAAAATCTTTTAGGGCTTGGAAGAATGAATGGTTCAACACTTAAGGCCACTTGTGCTCTTCTGGAGGAGCTGGGCTCTGTTCCCAGCACCTATATCAGAGAGTTCACTACTAGGACCGCAAACACCCATGGGGCTCTGTTCCAGGAGACCCAGCTCTCTCTTCTGGCCTCCAGGGGCGCCTTCGAGCATACCGTGCACATACATACATGCAGGTACACACATACAAATCTAAAACAAACACAGAGAAAACATTTTTTAAATTTTTATTGTATGTATCCGAGTGCTCTATCTGCATTTATGCCTGAATCCCAGAACAGGGCATTAGATTCCAGTAGAGGGGGTTGTGAGCCACCATGTGGTTGCTGGGAATTGAACTCAGGACCTCTGGAAGAGCAGACAGTGCTCTTAACCTCGGAACCATCTCTCCAGCCCCAGAACAAAAATTTTAACATTTGTTTTTTTTTTAAATTCTCTCAGCTGGGTGGTGGTGGCATTTGCCTTTCTGGGGGCTCTTGGAGCTTCTGTCGGCAGCTCACTCACATACAGCTTCCTAAGAGGCAAAGACAGGAGGATCTCTGTGAGTTCGAGACCAGACTGGCCAGAGAGAGTTCCAGGACAGCCAGGGCTACACATAGAAACCCTGTCTCAAAAGACAAACAAAACAAAATTCACTCCCCCGTGTGTGTGTGTGTGTGTGTGTGTGTGTGTGTCTGTCTGTCTGTCTGTCTGTCTGTCTGACTCTGTGTTCCTGTATGTCATGACATGCCTGTGGAGGTCAGAAGGCTGCAGAGCCATCTTGCAGGCCCTAAAACATTATTATTTTTTTAATTTATTGTGTGTGCATGCCATGTAGGCTTGTGGAGTTGAGAAGCCAATTATCTGAGAGTCAGGCTTCTCCTTACATCAGTCATGTGGATACCTGGGTTTGAACTCGGGTTGACGGTCTCTGTCAACGGGCACTGAGCCATCTCACCAGCCCACACATTCCCCTCTTTGACTTACATACAGTAAGTTATTTTTGGTTTGTCTTTGTTTTTCGAGACAGGGCTTCTCTGTGTAACAGCCCTGGCTGTCCTGGAACTCACTTTGTGGAGTGTGCTGGCTTCAAACTCACAGAGATTCACCTGTCTCTGCCTCCCACATGCTTGGATTAAAGGCGTGCGCCACCACCACCTGGCTACATACGAAAACTTCTTTGCTATATGTACATGAAAACACCACCAGGATCGAGAGAGAAAGAACCTGGCGTTTCAGAGAGCTTCCTCAACACCTGTCAGCTGCTCAGCAGCCATCACTAGCTTTCTTCACCTTCCTTTGTGATCTTTGTTAAAATGGATTCACACAGTAAGGTCATCTTGCACCTAGCTGCTTCAGTCAACATTGAGGTCCATCTATGTTCTATTGTTTTTCTCTTTCAGTTAAAATTCTGTGGCATGAATATCCTGCAGGATGCTTGCACAGCGGACGCCGTCATTCCTAGCTTTTGATTTATGGATAAAGACACTGCCATGGCTTGGGTGTAGTCTGCGATAACCACTGAGGATCCTCATCCTGGAGCCTTCTCAAGTGGCAATGAGGGGAGGCAGAGCCTTTACACTTATTCCTTAAAGTACCTACTGCTAGGTCAGGGGCACTACTTTTGAACAGGGTTAACACCATTTTTGTGAAATGAATTAGTTCTGTTTTTGTTTTGTTTTGTTAGTTTTTCAAGATAGGGTTTCTCTGTGTAGCCCTGGCTGTTCTGGACTTGCGCTTTTTTTTTTTTTTTTTTTTTTTTTTGTGAATTAGTTCTTGACAGAAAGTGTTTGTCTGAAGGTGGTGTCATCCTCGGCCCCTACTGCAGTTGTTATGAATGTTGAAACGTAACCTGTGGTAGACCTGAACACTTATTTCTACTGGATATCTATTCAGAACTGGAGTTAGGGAACCAATGGATCCATGTATATTTACCTTTAGTGGATACTGCCTGTTAGTGGAGTTCACCAACTTGTACTTCCACCAATAGCGTTTGAGGGAGTCAATTGTTCTATGTCCTTGTCAACACTTGATACTATCATTCTTTTTAAGTTTAGCCATTCCAGTGACATGAATAATTTTGTCAAAAACTGTTGTCCAGGTCTGATTTACAGATGAGAAGAGTGACAGCAAGGGGGAAGCACCTATCCCGTATCACATGAGAAGTTTAGAGCAGGTGGGCATTCGAGGGGCCTGAAAGATTTCCTCACACTGGAGCTATATGAAACTTGAAACTGTTCGGACATGGTTATGTCAAAATGGCAGCCCTCTTATTTTCCTACCACTCCCCTGCAGTTGAACCCAGAGTGTTGACTGGTCAACTTGACAGGATCTAGAATCGCCTAGGAGGTAAACCTCTGGACCAGTGGTTCTCAACCTGTGTGTCTCCAGCCCGTGGGGTTTCTGAAAGACCCTTTCACAGAGGTCACATATCAGATATCCTGCAGAGCAGGTATTTACATTACAATTCCTAATAACAGCAGCAAAATTAGGTTAGGAAGTAGCAATGAAAATAATTTTACTGTTGGGGGTCACCACAACAAAAAATTGTGTCACAGTATTAGGAAGGTCGAAAAGCACAGCTCTAGACACACCTGTGAGGGATTATTCAGATTAGGTTAATGGAGTGGGGGGGCCTCGCTCTCAAGGAGGCCACACTGTTTGGTGCTTGAGGCTTAGACTCCCGGGGGGGGGGGGGAAGAGCTGGCTCAGTGGTTAAGAGTGCTTGCTGCTCTTGCAGAGGACCTGAATTGGGTCCCAGCTCCCACATCTGGTAGCTTACAACTCCCTGTAACTCCAGTTTGAAGAGCTCTGGCAGCTCTTCTGGCCTCTGAGGGTATGCTCTCACATATACAAATTTTAAAATAAATTTTGTTTTGCCAGACAGGGTCTCTCTGTGTATCCCTGGTTGTCCTGGAACTCACTCTGTATAGATTAGACTGGCCTTCAAGTCAGAGATCCGCCTGCCTCCGCCTCTGCTGGGTGGGCCCGGTTCTTTTATTTTTTTTTTAAAGAAAAATGTAGAAAGTTAACTAAACGGAAGTGTTCATTGTTCTCTGCTTCCTCATGATTGTGGATGCAATGTGACCAGCTGCTTTAATCTCCTGCTGTGAGCCAAGAAATATCCTTTTTCCCTTAAATTGCTTTTTTTCAGGGAATTTTGTCATAGCAACAGAGGATTAACTAATACACTAATATTCTACCAATGAGCTTTTAAATTTGAGATATGGTCTCCCTTTATAGTCAGGCTGGCCTCAAACTTGTAAATGCCCTGCCTCAGGCTCCTATATCCTGGGATTGTCGTTCTTAGCAAGAAAAACTTGGTGGAGGGACCCAGGAAGAGTTCTCTCCACTTTCAGACTACCCAAACTAATCTGGGGGTTTTGATTTGTTCCTGTTGTTGGGTTGAAGAGTCAGGAAGGGATTCACACTGGCCCTAACCGCTCTCTCTCTCGGGGCTCAGTCCCTCCACTCCCAGCCTTCTGGCAAACCGCCCTTATCAGGCCTCCTCCTTTTCAATTCAATTCTTCCGACACAGGAGAACAAGGCTCAGAGAAAAAGTAGTTCACTGGGGATTATATAACAGAGGCAGGTGGTGAGCTGTAGAGTGGCCATCGAGAACTGGACGGAGAGGCGATATCGCGGCAGGCTGCAGCCAGGTCTTTGAACAAGCACGCTGAGTTACTGGTGCCGTGTGTGTGAGACGCTGTGTGGAGAGATGGGAACAGCGGTCTAATCCGCAGATAGGGAACAGATGACAGACCGAAGCAACCCCTGAGCTCGTTAGTGGAGCGGCGGGTTTTATTGGGGTGAAGAGCAGCAATGCCTCACAGACAGCTGTGTCACTGAAAGCCCACCCCAGCATGGGTGATGGCTCAGGGAAACCGGAAACCTGCAGCCCGCTGCAGGCAGCTCAACAGGTTAAAGAGTCAGTTCCCTGGGCTTTGCCTCTTCCAGGCAGCTGGGACTTCTCTGATAATGTCTCTCTGTGTTCCTTACTTCCTTGGGGACCTGGCCAGTCTCAGGTACTGGAGTTGTTTACTTCCTGAGTGTTATGGCCCTTCCCTGCAGGATGGAATTTTTCACCTCCCTTTAGAACACTGTAGAGTCATTAGGAGCTTCCCTCTGAGGAAAAAAATGCTCTATCTCCAAGGAAATTGGTATACAACTACTCAGCTTAGATGCTATCCTGTGACCTAGAACACATATATAAGAGTCTACAGTCTGAGCTGGGTGTCGTGGCCCATGGATGTGATCCCAGCACTCAGGGAAGCAGAGGCAGGCGGATTTCTGTGAGTTCCAGGCCAGCCTGGTCTGCAAAGCAAGTCTAGGACAGCCAAGGCTACACAGAGAAACCCTGTCTTGAAAAAAAAAAGTTTATAGTCTGCCCTACAGGTGAATGTCTAAGAAAGGAAACATCAAATACTAAGTGTCATTTGATTGATTTATTGGCTGGTTGGCTGATTGAGACAGGGTCTCCTGTATCTCAGGATGGCCTCCAACTTTGCTATGTAGTTGAGAGTGGCCTTGAACTTCTGATCCTTCTGTCTTCACCTCGAAAGTGCTGGGATGAAAAAGTGTGCACCCCCATGTCTAGTCTGCATAGTGCTGGGCATTGAGCCCAGGGCTTTGTGCCTGTTGACAAGCACTCTAAAAATTAAGCTACATCCCTAACTCCAAAGTCCTGGTGTATTTGTTGTTTTGTTCTAAATATTTTTGTATGTCTGAGTATGTCTTAGTTAGGGTTATTATTGCTGTGATGAAATACCATGACCAAAGGCAACTCGGGGAGGGAAGGGTTTATTTCGCTCACCCTTCCGCATAACAGTTCATTACCAAAAGCAGCGAGGGCAGGCAACCCAGAGACAGGAGCTGATGAAGAAGCCATGGAGGGGTGCTGCTTACTGGCTTGTTCTTATGGCTTGCTTTCTTACAGATCCCAGGGGTGACACTGCCCACGGTGGGAGGGGCCTTCCCCCACTGATCACTAATTAAGAAAATGCCTTACAGCCGTACCTTTGGAGACATTTTCTCAAGTGAGGTTCTCTCTTCTCTGATGACTCTAGCTTGTGTCAAGTTGACATAAAACTAGCCAGCACAGCCTGTTTGCCTGCATATATGTAAATGCGCCGTGTAGGGGCACTCCCACCTATAGGGGCCAGAAGAGGTCACTGGATTCCCTGAAGGGGGATGGGGATGACGACAGCCATGTAACATGGGTTCTGGGAACTGAAGGCGGGTCCTCTGCAAGAGCAGCAAGTACTCAAGTGCTGGCATTGCTGCAGCCCCTACCCTGCAAATCTGTTTTAAACCCCCTGAGAAGGCTGGTCCTCACACATCTTTCTGTGGACACTTGACAGCAGTGGAGACTCACTAAGGCTAATCATCTCCAAAAATAACATCAAAACATCCACGTTTTCCCAAGTGCCCTGCCTGACTCACAGGTTTTCACTTTGCCTAGAGGCTGTAGCCTGGGAAACAGGTGTATATCACAAGCTGTCTGTGGCGATGAGGGGCGGGACTGAGTTCTTTAGGACTGTCCTGGGGTGTGTGTGGGAGCCACAGCTCTGCTTCTCAGTTTGCCACCGGGAGAGTCTTTTCAGTTTTGTTGCCTTAGGGAAGGATTTATTGTTCTTTCTCTCTCTTTTTAAAGATAAACTAATTTTAGTTTATGTGCACTGGTACAAAGGTCACCTGGAACTGATGTCACAGTTGTGATCTACCATGTGGGCGCTGGGAATTGAACTTGAGCCCTCGGGAAGGAAAGCCAGGGCTCTTAAACCACTGAGCCATCTCTCCAGTCTTGGTGTGCTGTCACTTTCAAAGCAGGCTACCTGTGGTATTCAAGTTGCTCTAAAACTCATTTTGTAACCCAGACTTGACCCCAAATTTCTGATCCTCCTGCCTCTCCTCCTGAGTGCTAGGGCTCCGTGTGTGTATCATCACTTATGGCCAAACAGGGTTTTGACACCCAAGTGACCCTGTGGAGCCAGTCCTTTTAGATCTAGATGGACAATTATTAATAAAGCAGACAGACACGCATCGTTCCCAGCTTATACCCTGTAATTCTGTAGCTATCCTGGCTCTGGGGTGGAGGTTTCCAGGGAAAGTAGGGTTGATTTTAAAAGTGTGGCACTGATCCAGTCTTTTCTGATAAATACTGCTGGCTCCTTCCTGGCAATGTGTTATCACTGAGGCCCTATACAGAAGTTTCTCCACTTACCCTAAGCTTAAGAATCACCTTGGATAGTTTAAAAAGCAGAAAAACCTGCTCTCAGGTTAGATTCATTACACTGAAAATGGGGTCAGCTGCCTTTGCTTGACTGGCGCCAATTAATTACTGTATTATTCACTTAAAACATTCTTTTTTGGGGGACCGGAGAGATGGCTCAGTGGATAGAAGCAGTTATCTAGTTCCTCCTTAGAGGGCCTGGGTTCAATTCCTAGCAACCACATGGTGGCTATAGTAGGAACTGACGCCCTGTTCTGGCGTGCAGGGGCACATGCAGATAGAATACTCATACATAAAATAAATAAAGTGTTAAAAAATTATTTGATTTAGGTTCTTGCTGTATAGCCCTGGCTGGTCCAACATTATGTAGACCAGGCTAGCCTTGAACTCACTAAGTGCAGAGGGTGATTTTGAACTTTTGGTTCTTCTGCCTCCACCCCCTGAGCACTGGGATTACAGACACGTGCACAGTTTATGGGGGTGTTGGGAATCAAACCCCGGGCCTCACACTTGCTCGGCAAGCACACCACTAAGTGAACCAACCACACACCCAGAGAATAGACTTTGAAAGACTACAGCTAAGGAGTGATATAATGCTGTGTCCAATTCACTATAGGGAGGAAATTATTATGTAATACCTTCCTGGGAATCAATACCCAAATGACAGAAAAATATATAAAAATCACCCAACTTTTGCCCCAGCTGCTTATTTTAATCAAACGATTTGTTAAATAGTCTGGGAGTGTCAGGGATTGATCCCAGGGACCCAGGCATGCTTAACTTTCCCTAGCACCCAAATCTCCATTTTCTCCTCCAGTTATCTCTTGGTAACTCTGAGAGGCTCTCATACATCTGAAAAACCATTTTGTGCCAAGCTCTGTGCTGGTTTCTAAGAAACCAGCTAGCCTAAGTCTAGATGTATGTGACCCGGTGCTGCCCAAGACTCCCCACCAAGTTTATGCCCTGTGGAGGGAAAGACTCCCCAGTGGCCTTTCCTAGGAGGCCCGCAGCAGGAGCTGTGCTGCAAGGAAGGAGCCTGAGAACCTTGGGCCTTTCATCTTCTGTGATCAGCTGTGGCACCTGGCAGACACTGGATACCGTAGCCCTCCGACAAAGACCTGGTAATTCAAGCCACTGCTTGGCCTCTCTGTCCAGTCTTGTCCTAGAGAAACTGTAGTCTCTGGTTTCTTTATGAGGCCCTGCAATGGAAGTGTCTTTTGTCTTTGTGGTGTCAGGAATACCATCACGTGCTCATTGGCGAGGCGAGCCAGGCGCCTTGGTGGGGACAGGGATGCTCCCTAGACACAACAGGGCAGGACAGGCAATTGCACAGTTCCTGGCTGGGACGAGGCCAGATGGGTGCTTTCAGGCCTCTCTCTTCAAAGCTGTTTCATTCTAGCGACCTTATCAGAGTCTTCTGAGAGCTGGCCCATACAACATAGCCTGTTTAGGTTTGGCCTGACTGTCCTGGTTCTGTACTGGATCCCCAGGAATGGCTTCACAGGTCTCACACACAGGGATGAGGTTACCCAAAGAATATATCTTCTGCTTGTCTCTAAAACAAGCGCTAGCAATTGGGAGACAGGAAGATCTTAGTTCAAAGCCAGCCTGGTCTACACAGTGAGACACTGTCTCAAAACAAAACAGAAAGAGTATTAGGCAAGTACATATGGTGAAGAATGCTTGTAATCCCAGCGCATGAGTTTTTGACCAACCTGGTCTACATAATGAATTTGTGGCCACCTTGAACCAAACGAGACCTTGCCTTTAAAAACGAAGTAAACTTTTGAAATCAAATAAGCAGGGTGTACTAGGTCAGGTGTTCCAGGCCACCTGGGCTAAAACGACACCTTTCTTCACACCCAAAGATTAAAAAAAAAAAAAAAAAAATCCAGTATCAGTGGAGTAGTAAGGTCCAAGTCCCGAATCCCTGGTCGGCAAACAAAACCTCACTTCTTTGGGTTATTGGGAGATTAAAGATGGTCAGGTTGAGGTGAATCCTTTAGGTGAAACTCACACCCCCACAACCGGTTTTGCGGTTTGTTGTTTCCAGGCTTTTCGTGACTGGGGTCTTTCAAGCAGTTTAAGACAGCTCCTGCCTGAAAGGCCCTTCGGGTCGCGACGGTACCTCAGCCGGCGTCCGCCCCGAAAGAGAGCACGGCGCTCTTGAGCACAGAGGAGGAAGGCGGAAGCCCCTCTCCTACCTAGCCGTCTCTCCACCCGTCGCCCCTCCGCATCTCTCCCGTAGACCCCCCGAGGGAGGCGCTTAGGGCCTGGCCCGCCACCCTCCGCCCGCCACCCGTCAGACAGGCGATCTCAACGGCCAGCCCGGCCGGCTGTGTGACGTCACGAGCTCGGGGTCCTCGTCGCCCGCGTCCCGCTCCTATAAGAGCCGACGCCGCGCGGTGCTGCTGTAGTGGCCTTGTCCTCGGTGTTGCTCTCGCTGTGTGAACGCCGCCCGTCCGCCTCGGGCCTGCGGTCTTGAGACCGAGCACCGTGAGTAGCCGCCCGCGAGGCGCACCGGGCCGTGGTCCCTCGAGGGACGGAGGGAGGCAGGGAGGGTCGGGCGGGAGCCCGGCGGAGGCTGTGGCCTGCACGAGGCGGAGGCGGCGGCGACTCGGGCTGGCGTACCCTGGAGCGCCATGGGGCCCGTTGCCGACCCCGGATGCGCGAGTCGGCCGAGGCAGGCCTCCCGGGGCCGCGCATCCTCTCGGCGCTCTCCTGGCTAGTGGGAGCCGAGCCCTGGGGCGGGCCTGTCCGTCCGCGGGCGGCGCCAGTCAGGCCCGAACGCGGCTGCAAGGCCCAGGCTTCGGCCCGGGCCTGCCCCAGCGACAGGCCGGCTGCCCCACGCTCCGGGGCGGGTGGGCGGCGGGGCTTTGAGTAGGGCCTCCCTGGCCGCCCAGGTGGTGGCGATCGTTGCTACTCGATTCTTGGCTCCTTCTTTTTCTCATGTATCTGGCGTCACTGGCTCCCGATTGGTCTTGTTTATTCTACCATAGAAATTGCAGGTAACAGACCCTCGACATTTCTTTGCGTGGTTTTGGTACGTCCTGCAGTCTCTTCTGAAAACTGCTGTAATAGCCCTGTCGTCTGAGGTCTGTGACTTAGGAGCTCTTGACGCTAAAACTTGAGGTTGTTTGAGTTTTCTTTCTTAATTTTTTTTTTTTTTTTCAAGGGATGGTGTTAACACCTGTCTTTTGGCTCGCTTTCTAGTGGAGTCCTCAGGTTAGGAGACTTGGCGGTTTTTCATCACAATGTCACAGAATGTGCCTGTGGCATAGAACAATGCAGTCTCTTCCAAGAGTCAGAATTTCGAGTCACCTGAAGCAGGCTTGTTTCTAAAGTCTGGTGTAATAGAATTCTCGTTATTCCAGCCTTGGACGGTGGTTTAATTTCCAAGTCCAGGAACTTAAGAGAACTGAAGAGGGTTTCTTTTGAAAAGCATATCAAATCGAAATCTCATGCATTATTACTTTAAAAATTTGCTCTTAATGCCAACACAACAACAAAAGTTAGGTCTAGGATTACGGAGTGCATTGAATTACAGATTAACCGATTGCCTCCCTGTTATTTAATAAGATCCTGGCTCTTTTAACCAGTAACCTGATACCTAAATTTGACTATGACTAAGCACATCTTTATTTATTGTGGATTATTTCAAGGAAATATGGAATGGTCTTGTAAAGTGGTTTTTATCAACTACAAAGTTAGACTTGTTCTCGAGTGTTTATTACAGTACTAGGGACTATAAAAAGAACATAGTGTTTTGCTGTTAAAAATTGGCCTTTATTTTATTGTTAACTTTTATTGATGCCTTATCATAGTGGGGGGGGTCTATTGTTCTGAGCCCAGTTCTGCATTATTGGCAAGCACTGAGAAACATGGAGGAGCAGACAGGTTTGTGAGTTGAAAAGCGAAATCTGATTGTCTCCAACCGTGGATGAATGAGAGCTGCATATTTCAGTGGATGATGGTAAAACAGCCTTACCTCTCTACCACTCCTTTCTCACAGCTTACTTGAGGAAAGGTAACAAGTGTTTCAGGAAGGCTGAAAGACTGTTTTAAGAGATGTGCTGCCTCTGAAGTGTTTGACTCTAAAATGGATGCAGTCAGTGGTTATTTTAAATGGCCAAACCCTCTACTTTTTTTTAAGATTATTTATACAACATTCTACCTGCACACCAGATCTTACTATATAGATGGTTGTGAGCCACCATGTGGTTGCTGGGAATTGAACTAAGGACCTTTGGAAGAACAGAGCCATCTCTCAGAGCCATCTCTCCAGCCCCAAACCCTATACTTTTGTGAAAGTTTGCATTATTAACAACCCAGATCCAGAAAGCTTCAGAAGTACCTTAAGTTAGTAGACAGTAACATTGAACTCCTCTGTCTACCTCAGAAGTTACATGTGAGGCAGTTTGTGGTTGCACACCTTTAGTCCCAGCACTGCAGGCAGAGGTAGGTGGATCTCTGAGTTCAAGACTAGCCCTGGCTACAGAGCAAGTTCCAGGACAACCAGGGCTACACAGAGGAACCCTGCCTTGAAAAACTACCAGATAGATAGAGGTATGGTGGGGGGGGGGCATGCACATTTTAAAGAGGTCTTGAATTAATCCTCTTGGAGGAATGAGGGAGAAGTCTGAAATAAGAAAATGCTGGCTTAGAGCTTTTATTATTAGATTTGTTTTTGTTTGGTTTTGTTTTTTCCTTAAACTCAAGTCATGTTAGGACTTAGTTGCTTAATTTTTAAAATATATTATTATATATGTTTTCCTAATGGCTCATATTTTGTCTGAGTTAATAGGGTTTCTGGCTTTTGGGGTTGTTGAGTTCAATTTTTGAGACAGGGTCTTAAGAAACCCAGGCCAGCCTTAAATTTCCTATGTGTCAAGAAGATGGCCTTGAACCCCAATCCTTCTGCTTTACAAAATGCTGGGATTGTGGCATGTACTTACGTCCTGGTTTACCTTTTGGGCAGGGTGAGAAGATAGTGTTACAGGTAGAACTTGGTTACACTAATGAGCGAAACACCAACCTCTTGTATTTAATTTTGAAGCATGCTCTTATTAAGTTCCCCAAAGGCTGTCTTAAACTCATTATGTACTCATTTATGATCTTCAGCCTTCCAAAAATTGGGCACTATTAGGACTAGTTTCTCTAAAGCCCTGGCTGTCCAGGAACTCACTTTGTAGACTAGGCTGGACTTGAACTCAGAGATCTGCTTGTCTCTGCCTCCTGAGTGCTGGGATTAGAGGTGTATGCCACCACCACCATCCTGGCCATTTTAGATTTATTTATATATATTTGAGACAGGTTCTCCTGGAACTTAGGCTGGATTTGAACTTGGCTGTGTGCCTGATGTGAATTCCTGCCTCTCAGGTACTGGGCTTATAGGCATGTGCCATCGTGACTTAAAAAAAATGCATTTTGTTGTTTTGCTTTTCTTTTTTGAGACAAGGTCTCTATGTGGTCCTGACTTTTGTGGAACTAGCTATTTAGACCAACCTGGCCTCCAACCCACAGAGATCTGCCTGCCTGTGCCTCCTGAGTATTAGGATTAAAGACATAAAACACTGCTCCCAGCTTTAAAAGCCTTTTTTGTTTTGTGTTTTGTTTGTTTTCTCTTTGTAGCCTTGGCTGGCCTGGAACTAACAGAGAGAGGTCCACCTGCCTCTGCCTTCTGAGTGCTGGGATTAAAGGCATGGGTCACCATTCCTGGCTTAAATGCATTTTTGAGGCAGGTATTTTTGTAGGGACTTAGAAGATCTCAAACTTGGACACCTGAACAATAGGTGATGAAAAATTTAAAAGGACTCTTCTAAATTTGAGCTCCTTATAGGTTTTAAGGATCATATTGACATCTGTTTATATGTCTTTTAAGTAATTGTGTGTTGTCTTGTTTTTCTTTAGATATAAATTAGCATATCCTGGTCTACTTTTTGTAGTCGATTACTTGTTTCCTAATAGTAGATTTCATAGTATGAAATTTACTTTTATTTGATAACAAGCTTTGTTTATTTTGGACTGACTTCGCTCAGGTTTGTAGGTAGTTATTTGTGGCAGTTAATTTTTCAGATTGAGTAGTTATTCCACGGGTGCATAAAGGAGTATGGAAAGCATATAAAAATTTTTTGAGGGGCTAGCAGATGGCTCAGCTGCCAAGCCTGATGACCTAAATTTGATCCTAGTAACCCACACAGTAGAGGGAGAGCTGCCTCCTGTAACTTCTCTGACCTCCACATTCCACTTGTGCTAAGGTGTATGCACACCTACACATATTCTAAAAGTAAATGTCAGAAATATAGATAGCTCTTAATACAGTTGTAAATGTAGTACTGCCTTTAAGTGGACCTTTAAGACTGATGTTTAAAGGAACTGTACTTGGAAAAAAATTTTTTTTTAATAAAAACAATTATAAGCTTGTTGTGAAGAACTTAGAACTATACAGTAACTTAATTTTCTGACAGACTAGTTGATGAAATAAATGTCTTGTAAAAGGAAATAAATAGCTCTTAAATTCCTATTTGTTAGATGCCTTCGATAAAGTTGCAGAGTTCTGATGGAGAGATATTTGAAGTTGATGTAGAAATTGCCAAACAATCTGTGACCATCAAGACCATGCTGGAAGGTAAGTTTTATGAAATCTTGGTGTGGAGAAAGGGGTTGTTTAACTTAAGATAGGATCGTGTAAATTCCAAGTATTAGGTTTACTTGAGCTAGTCTGTTACAAGCTTGAGAGTGAAGAAAGGTAATTTCCTTCTGCATTGTGTGAATGAAACTATAAGCTATTAAAGTGTTGGGGGTTTTTTGTTTTTAAGATTTGCTAGGCAACTGAGTGCAGTGGTGCATGCCTGTAGTCTCAGCACTCAGAGCTCAGAGGCAGGCACATCTCTGTGAGTTTGAGGCCAGCCTGGTCTACAAAGTTCGGGACAGCCAGGGCTACACAAGAGATACCATCTCAAAAAACAAAAACAAAACATGAACAATAAAAAAAGATTTGCTAGGTGTGGTAGCTCATAACTTTAATTCCAGCACTTAGCAGAGACACCGATCTCTGTGAGTTCAAGGCCTGCCAAGACTACATAGTTAGACCCTGTCTCACAAACAAACAAGATTATTGTGTGGGCAGCCATGCAGCGTCACACCAGATAGTGTATTTGAGAAGTCAGTTTTTCTCCTTTCGCCTCCTCTACCTCACCTTGTTGGGATTGTAGCTCATGCTGCCCTGAAACCCTGGGTTAACAAAGTTGTTCTTAAATTCAGGGAGATCCACCTGTCTCTGCCTCCCAAGTGGTAGGATTAAAGGTGTGCTTACAATACCTGGCTACTTTTTTTTGTTTGTTTGTTTGTTTGTTTACCTTTTTGCGTTTTAAAGTTTTTATTGTTAATGTGTTTGTTTAGGTATATGCACATTCTTGCAAGTGCTTGTGAAGTCCAGAGGCATTGGATCCAGCTGGAGCTGGAGGTAACAGGTGGTTGTAAACTGCCCAATGTGGGTGCCAGGGACTAAACTGGTTCTGCTCCAAGAGCAGCAAGTGCTCTGTTGACCACTAAGCCATCTCCAGGCCCTACCTTTCACCCCCTTTTGAGGCAGGTATTCTCTTTTTCTCCCACTGTAATATACATCCCTGTCTCTGCTACAAAGAGTGCTGAGGGCCTGGAGAGATGGCTCAGTGGTTAAGAGCACTGTACTTTTCTAGAGGTCCTGAGTTATTCCCACAACAACATGGTGGCTCACAACCATCTATAGTGTGATCTGATGCCCTCTTTTGGCATGCAGATGTATATGCATTAAAAAAAGTGCTGAGGTTACAGACACAAGCCACCACATCCAGCCTTGTTGACTCTGAGGCTCAAACTCTGCTCTTCTTTCATAGCAAGTACTTCTACTCTCTGAGTCATCTTGCTGACCCTGATGTGACTTCATATCTATCAAACAGTCTTATTTATCACTTATTTTTTTCTTTTTGTTCTTTTTTTTTTTGTTTGTTTTTGTTTAATTTTGAGATAGGGCTTCTCTGCAGTGCAGGCTGTCCTGGAACTCCCTCTTGTAGACTTGCCTCTGACTTTCTGAGTGCTGGGATTAAAGGCACATGTCACCATGCCTGGCTGCAATAGTCCATTTTTGTTTCAAGTAAATTGGATTTACAAGTGTTTTTGTTTTTTTCCTAATAAAAACCAAAGTATTTGGAATGGGGTTGTCTTGTGGTATGGAAGCCAAATAGAACTGCTTGC
This sequence comes from Rhombomys opimus, assembly GCA_010120015.1. NCBI lineage: Eukaryota > Metazoa > Chordata > Mammalia > Rodentia > Muridae > Rhombomys > Rhombomys opimus. The sequence continues at coordinate 840,434 of REGO01000039.1, forward strand.
TTTATTGTAGAGTAATCTCTATGGATTGAATGCTGTTGAAGAGTCTTTTTAAGTTTGCACCTGGAGAATCTGCATTTAATTTTTTTCCTGTTTTGCTGTTTGGCTGTTTTGCCTGCATGCATGTTGTACACCACACCATGTTCATGTGGAGGCAAGGAGAGGGCATAAGATTCCTTGGGATTGGAGCTGCTGGGTGTGGGAGCTGGGGACCAAACCTGGGTCCCCTGCAGGTGTTCATAACCACTGAGCTGTCCTTGCATTTCTTGTTTTATTATGTATCTCTCTGTATTGTATATTTATGCATACCTCAGGACAACTTTTGGGAGTTGGTTCTCTCCCTCTGTTGTGAGTTCTGAGCATCATTGAATCAGGTGGTCAGGCTTGCAAGGCAAGCGCTTTTTACCCAAGATGTGTGTGTGTGTGTGTGTGTGTGTGTGTGTGTGTGTGCATATATTGTATGTATGTTGTATGTATGTTTATTTTTCGAGATGGGGTTTCTCTGTGTAGCCTTGACTGTCCTTGAACTTACAGAGATCTGCCTGCCTGTAGTCTCCCAGAGTGCTGGGATTACAGGCGTGCACCACCATGCCCAGCTGATGTATTTATTTTTGAAACAAGCTTTTCTTTTTGTCTACTTTTTATCATGATGAAATTGCTTCAACACATTTGTGTGATTGAATAAAGGTGAGATAAGATAATGGGTTCTGAACCTTTGAAAACTTACTAATTAATATTAAAATACTGTGATGGGAAACCTACACACCGGTGTTTAAACTTGATGGGAGAAATAACTTTGTAATAATGTTCTCTATTACTTAGTCACAAGGTTTTACATAGGAAAAGTTTGCAGCTTATAAACACTTGAAGGAGGCAAAGAGTATCCAGGTGTAGAGGTCCATGTCCATAATGTTAGCACTTGGGAGGTTGAAGCAGGTCCCTGGAACAGGTTTGGGAGCTATAACCTGGTGAAAAGAAGGTGAGACTTGATCTTTTAACGAATTTAAAAACTAGGAAGGTGCCCGATATTAAACAGAATCGTCTCTCAGTATACTTAGTGCATTGGTAAAAGTTGTATGTCAAATGATGCTGCAGGAGCATCCTGAATGGTATCAATTCATGTTTTAGAAATACTACAGTGTGTGGTACTAGTGAGACCGATTTTAAGTTCCATAATTTTGGGAAATCATGCTGGGACAAAGTTGACAGGATTATTAAGGAAAGTAAGTTAAGATAGTTATGGTGGTGTGTGCCAGTAATTAGAACACACAGGAAGATCAAAGCCAACTTCTGCTATGTTGAAAGTTTTAGGCCTTCCTGAGCCATGTAAGACCTGTCCTCTTAAAGAATTGAGGGGGCTAGAGAGATGTTTCAGTGGTTAAGGGCATTGACTGCTTCTCCTGAGGACCCATGTTCAGTTCCCCGCACCCACACAGTTCATACTCAACACAGCAGCTCAGTTCTCTGTAACTAATTTCAGGCCGTCCAGCAGCCTCTTTGGCCTCCATAGCACCGGGTATGCAGGTGATGCATGCACATAAGCAGACAAATACCCAGCCACATAAAATAAATAGATAGAATTTTTAAAAAATTGATGTTTTTAGTAGTTTTCTAGATAGGATTGTAATACTGTGTTTAGTAAAGATGTAAATGAATTTGAGAGGATAGAGATAAAAAAAGACTTTGAATTGTGTTGGAGATGCCTTCAAGGGAAGACTACACATTTCTAGGTGACTTGAGTGCTTTCCAGATGCATAACTGATACAGGTACAGGGCTCTTCCCGTCCTGGAGGCTGAACACAGCTTGTGTAGAATTAGACAAGTACTCTTCACCTGAGGTACAGGACTTGCTATGCTAATTGCACGGGATAGATCTTCTGTGTGAGTGACTTTTTAAAATACAAGTTGGACACATTCTCTTTGTAATTGGTATTTTTCATGTGGCACTTGAAATTTTGTATTCTGGTAATGAACATCGTAGATTCGGTCTAGTAAGACTGTAAACCCCTTGGTATGTCCTGTAGTCAAGTACCTGTTGAATGGCCATAATAAAGAGAAAGTGGTCCAAGTGTTTCTGGAAAGGTCGGTGAGTGACAGCAAACTTGCTCCCTGAATACTTGTTTTGTCAATTGAAGTATTTACTTCATCTTAGCAGTTCTCTGATGTGCTGGTCTGTCTTGTGTTGCTTCAAAGAGGCATTTGTCAATTTTAAGAGCATTACTTGCCTAGAAACTTGTGCAGACATGCTTTGATCTCAACAGTAAGACTGATAGATAGCAGTGGCTCAGGAATTCTTTCTGTATCCTTTGTGGTCTCAAAGCAGAATGGGTTCATCTTCTGAAGTACCTGTAGCTTATAGGAATCTAGCCTCCAGAGATCCAGAGCTCTTTGAATTTGGCATCTTACTGCTTTCTTTGTTTTGTATCTGCAGTGCCACTGGTTAGAGTTTCATGTGATTTTAAAAAACAAAATGAAACTTTTTAAACTGAGGATAATCAGAAGTGAAAATCTGTGTGCATGTGGTTCAAGTGTTATCAGATACAGGTGTCTGTCAGAATTCCCTGAAACAGAATAGCTTAAAGGAATGTATTTTGTTTTCATATATGGTCCTAAAGAAAAAGCAGAGCATATCTAAATACTAGAGAAGCAATTCTTCGTAGCCATCAGGACCTTAATATTACTTAAGCCTTCTTCCAAATAGCTTTATATTTAAACAAAGGTAGTATTGTTGTCTTGCAATATCAGCATCTCAATCACCCAAAGAGAAATTTTACAGTATAGTCTCTTAAACAGTATTTGTAGTGGTAGGGGAGGAATGGTTTTTATATATGAAAGTTGGGACTTTGTATTTTTTGTTTGGTTCTCATCTAGACTTGCAGTACCTAAGGGTCGACTTTTGATTTCTCATTTTACTTATTAGACCTTCAGGACGTAGATATATTTTTTTATGTACAAGTGTTTTGCCTGCATATATCTGTGTGTACCATGTGCATGCAGTCGCTACAGAGGCCAGAAGAAAACATTAGATTCTCCTCAAACTGGAGTTAAAGACTGTGTAAATTGATGGATAAGGGAAACCTTGTAAAGTGATTGATTATAGTTGTGTGGTGGCTAAGGACTATGGCAAAGAATCTCAGGCCAAGGATATCCCCAAAGAGTACTTCAAATATAAGAAATGAACAAATAAAACTTGGGTTCACTTAAAAAAATACAGGATTCAGCTTTTCCAGATTGTTGCTCAGTTATCCATACTTGATGAAATCACTGACAGGTATGTGTACCCATGCTTGACACCAAGCTAGAGTCATTTATATGAAAGGAATCTCAGTTGATAAAATGTCCCTACAAGATTGGCCTGTGTGGCATTTTCTTGATTAATGATTGATGTAGGAAGGCCCAGCCCATTGTAGGTGGTTTCATCTACAGGCCTGGGCTGTATAAGAAAGCTAGCTGAGTGAAGCAGAGGAACAAGTCAGTAAGCAGTGGCTTCCATTTTAGTTCCTGCCTCCAGGTTCCTGCCCTGCTTCAATTCCTGTCTTGGCGGGCAATAACCTGGAAGTATAAGGTGAAATAAATTCTTTCTTACTTGCTTTTGATACTTTATCACAGCAATAGAAATCCTTATTAAGATAGTATGTTGTTACGGAGTTGAGAAATAATGCCTTCTCTCTCCTGGTTTTCTTAGATTTGGGAATGGATGATGAGGGAGATGATGATCCTGTTCCTTTACCAAATGTTAATGCAGCAATTCTAAAAAAGGTAAGTGATTATTTTGTTTTTGTTTTTCTTATATTGGTACTGGGAATTGAATTTAGGGTCATGTTTAACATATGTTCTAGGGGCTGAAGAGATGGCTCAGTGGTTAAGAGCACTGTCTGCTCTTTCAAAGGACCAGGGTTCAATTCCCAGCACTCACATGGCAGCTCACAACTGTCTGTCACTCCTGTTCCAGTCTCACAGAGACATATATTCAGTCAAAGCGCCAATGTACATGGAATAAAAATAAATTATTTATATATATATATATATATATTCTATTACCAGCTGAGCTCTAGTCCAGGTACGGTCCTTGGGATGGATTTTGTCCTTTTTGTTTATTTTCAAGACGGGTTTTCTCTGTGTAGCCCTGGCTGTCCTGGAACTTGCTCTGTAGACCAGGCTGGCCTCAAATTCAGAGAGTCCCCTGCCTCTGCTTTCCAAGTGCTGATATTAAAGGTGTACACTGTAACCTCCTGGCCTGGTGCTTTTTATTTTTTATTTTTTAATGGGGCCCTTGCTCGATAGCCCAGGCTGGCCTTGAACTTAGAAGCAATCCTACTGCTGCCTTGTGGGTGCTAGAATTGTAGGCATGTGCCATCATATCGGTCTAGACTTCATAATGAACTCTGATTTTACTCTTTCCATTGTTTGTGAAAATGAGTAATTTTTTGTGTGTGTGTGTGGTATGTGCATACGTGTGTTTTGGATGTATACCTGAAGACAGAGGAAGACATTAGGTTTCCTGATATATTACTGTTTCCTGAATCTAGAGCTAGACTGGCAATCAGCAAGCTTTCCCTGGCACTACCAGTACTAGGAGTTGCAAAGTGTATGCTGTCTCAACTTTTTTATGTAGATACTAAAGATACAAAATGGGGTCCTAATGTTTGTTCAACAAGTGCTTTTATTGACTGAACTATCTTACCAGCCCTGGATTTTGTGTGTGTGTGTGTGGGGGGGGGCATTTGTGTGTGTACATGAGAACTAAATTTCTTAAAACTTTTACTCAACATTTTGTTAGACCACCTGTAATTAGTTCTTACCCAGTGTAGGCTTGATGCCCCCAGCATTGAACTCAAAGTCTTGTAACAGAATGCCAGAAGAATTTGTTGTTGTAGGTCATTCAGTGGTGCACCCACCACAAGGATGACCCTCCTCCTCCTGAGGATGATGAGAACAAAGAAAAACGAACAGATGATATTCCTGTTTGGGACCAAGAATTCCTGAAAGTTGACCAAGGAACACTTTTTGAACTTATTCTGGTATGTTATTGTATAAGGTAGTTCTGTTGCAGAGCCTTCACCATTTAAAGGGTTGAATTTGCCAGATGCATTGATCTTCAACTATGGATATTTATTCTCTGGACTCATATGCAATGTTACATACATTAGTAGTTACATTAAATGTAAATGGTCCAAGCACTTTTAAGAGGTAGAAATAATCAGGTCAGATAAAGCAAAACTTTTTTTGCTGCTCCTGTGAAATTAACTTTAAGTAAACAGACACAATTAGAATTAGAATTAAAGGTGGAAAAGAGTATGCTAATACAAATCAAGAGATAGCTGGAATGTGGTTATATTTTGGAGTTAAGGGTGGCTATTTCATAATGATAAGGGGATTGATTCATTAAGAGTACATAGTCACAGACATCTACCTAGAAGCAGAACTTCAAAAAGTGAATAAAGTAGGGAAACACAAAGGTCAATACAGAATTGTTCAGTCATACTTAGAAACCTCAGTTTTGTTGTTCAGTAATTATAACAAGTGGACAGAAAAGCAGTTCAGGAACACTGTTGAACTGCTTGTCTTAATTTACATGTAGGACATTACATTTAATTAAAGCCATATACATTTTCATCAAGATAGACCAAGTTCTGGCCATAAAAGTCTCAGATTTAAATGTATTCAAGTTACACAAAATGTATTCTCTGACCTCAGTGATAGAAGCATATAAAATGTCTGAAGCTAGGTGTACATACCTTTCATCCCAGAATATAGGGGGCAGAGGCAGGATGAGCTCTGGGTTTGAGGACAGCCTGGTCTACATAGCAAGTTTTAGGACATTTAGGACAACATAGTGAAAGCTTGGCTCAAAATAATATCTGAAAAAAAAAATGGCAAATATTTGAAAATTTAGTAATTTGGTAGTAAGCTATAAGCCAAAGGGAAAAATTTTTTAAAGTATGTATTTGTTATGAGTGTTCAGTCTTTACACACACCAGACGAGAAAATCAGATCCCATGATAGATGGTTGTGATCCACCTTGTAGTTGTTGGGAATTGAACTCAGGACCCCTGGAAGAACAGTCAGTGCTCTTAACTGCTGAGTCATCTCTCCAGCCCCGGCAAAGAAAAATTTTAAATTAGTATTTTTAATTGGGATAAAGGTAAAGCAGAATATGAGGAAGATTAGTGAAAGTTGAAGGTACATTGAAAATAATCAGTATTAAAGGACGGAGAATTTCATAGAGATCAAAGATGAATCATTTTAAGCTCAATTTGATGTAAATTGTTAATCACTCCAACATTGAGCATACATGACTAAAATAAGCTTTCATTTACAGGCTGCAAACTACTTAGACATCAAAGGTTTGCTTGATGTTACATGCAAGACCGTGGCCAATATGATTAAGGGGAAAACTCCTGAGGAAATTCGTAAAACCTTCAATATCAAAAATGACTTTACTGAAGAGGAGGAGGCCCAGGTAGGTACCATACAGCCAGTTGATTACTTTTTAAAAAGAAACTGGAACCCAGTTCCATGATTAGAAAAAAGACCCATCATGAAGCCTTGGGCTAGTGCTACAGCTTATCAGTGCAGTTACCTAGGATGCATTTGAAAATGCCTTGATACCAGCCGGGTGTGGTGGCACATGTCTTTTATCCCAGCACTTGGGAGGCTGAGGCAGGCTGTGTTTGAGTTCCAGGGCTACACAGAGGAATCCTGTCTCAGAAAACAAACAATAAAACCCCAGTAACAACAAAAGTCTTGATACAGAGGGAACGGATAGCATACATCTCTGTCTTCTATACTTTTGGTCTGTGTCTGCATCTAAAGCACTTAGATGATACTGTTCTTGAAAACTTTACTTATTATTTGTGTGTGTGAGCATGGTGGTCAGAAGAGGGCATTGGATTCCCTGGAGTTGGAGTTACAGGTGGTTGTGGGGTGGGAGTGGGATAGGAATTACACAAGTCCTCCAGGGTAACAGTGAGCAGTCTTGACTTCCAAGACATGCCCAGTCTGATACTGTTATAAGCATAAAGTAAATTGGATTTTGAGCTAAAGGGGGTTCTTCATTTTCAAATTTTAATTTTTTTACTTGGGACATTTATATAGGCCATAAATACTTGGCTTTAGAAATAGGGGCCTGGTAACACAAGAGTGGATGAGTTGGGTTTGCTTGCAGCTTGGAGAATGGAACTACAGCTCTCCATTGTACCTGCTGTTTGATGATTTACAGTCACCAAGTCTACTCTTAACATAGTATTTTCCCAGTTTTTCATTACAGGCTACTGATACATAGTATACATAGTACTTAGCCATCTCAGAAAAGAGCACTCAAAGTACTTCCTTGTCTGTCTTCTAGGTACGCAAAGAGAACCAGTGGTGTGAAGAGAAGTGAAATGCTGTGCCTGACATTGTAACACTAGAAGGTTGTTCCAAATGCTAGTTGCACTGCTCTGTTTATAGTTGTTAATATTAGAGAACAGTAGACGAATGCAGCCTTGTCCTTACTGCATGTGTAGTTCCCGTACAGATCAGACCTGTGGCTGAGTTTCTTCTATGAGCAGAAGTTACTTCCCACCCCCACCCCCCATTACTCTGAATAAAACTGAACTATGGGTTTTCTGTGGAAAGTGGCATTTTGGGTTTTCCCTCATTCTGTAAAGCGATTTCTGTTCACTGTCCAGTTAACTTCAGTAAGCCTTTCAAAGTTGGCATTGTAAATAAAACAACTTAAGAGAATTATTCTGGAATAGAATTAACAAAACATGATCTTTATTCATGAGTCAGAATCTGGAACAGGCAGCCTGAAGTTAATGTTGGGAGTGGGGTTAGGATGTCTTCCTACCTCTTTGCTGCTGGTAAGCTTGTGTGCAACCGGGCCCTATTAATTGGATCTGAGGTCTTTTGTCCTTTTTTGTTTTTTTTTCTTTTCTTTTAATTTTAAATCTTCAGCTTTGAATATGTTGCGTAGAGATTCAGTTTACTACCCAGTTTGTGGGTTTGGGGGTGGGGGGGATGTAACTAGACAATTTGTTAGCTTTTCAATTAAAAAAGACAGTTACTTTATGTGGTATGTCATCTTTTTATCATCAGATGTTACCAGATGAGGAAACACACTACTTGCATGTAAAAAGTAATTTAACCTTTAACATTAAAGTGTATGGTGAAACTCAGAAAACAACCATCCTAAGTGCAAGATGCCTTTCAATAAAAAGTAATACAGTAGGTAGTATACAGTTGCTTTTGTGGATGTAAGTGTGTCTCTTCACTTAATAAATGAATTAAATTTAGTTATTTTTTAATTGAAGAGATTCTTGGGGGCGGTGGCGTGCTCCTTTAATTCCAGCACTTGGGAGGCAGAGGCAGGTAGATCTCTGAGTTTCAAGATTGCTTGGTCTACAGAGCAAGTTCCAGGAGCCAGGGCTACACAATCACTTGTCTTTAAACAAACAAACACAAAACTCTTAAATTTAAAAAGTACATATGAAAATAAAGCAAATCATTATCTGGCATTTTCTTTTAGAAAGCATTGCTCGCTGAAACTATTTTTAAGAAATAATTTTCCCCATTGTGTTGGTTCAGTGGGGAAGGAAGGTTATAGTCCAGTGTTAGCTGGAGTGTTTTTCTTGCCAGTTATTGCTACAATAAACAATACATTTACCCAGCCCAGAAACACTGTGTGTTCAGGACAAATCCATCTTTGTGGAAGCTCTAGAATTAATATTATATACGGTGATTGTAAAACAGGTGTCCATGCATTCCTGTGTAAGGCTTAGAAGTGAGAAACCCCATGAAGTAGGTGACTCAGGCGCAGAATGAGATTAAGGGGAAACACATAGCCTTGGTATTTCAACCCAGCATTATGTGCCTCCTTCCCTGTTTGAGGATTTGATCCCAGGGCCTTGTGCATATTAGCTCTACTAATGACCTGCATCCTCTTCAGTGCTTCTCATAATTCTCCTCCTAGAAGAAAGTTACCTTCGAAGTACAATAGCATCTTCCTTCACAGATCTTTGATTTTAAAAAATTTTATAATTTTGTGTGTGCACAAATACGTACATTGAGGAACTCATGAAGGTCAGAGAAGGAAGCAGAGAGAAACTTTTAAGAAAGCTCTGAAAAGACCCAAGGAAACTAGCATAGTCTTCATAACCACAAAGAAAAACCAGCTCAGTTTTATGTAATTCATTTGGGGTCTTAAATTCTTGACACATTTGCCTGGTAAGTAGGATCTGACATGGGCTTAGAGTTCTTGTCCCTTCTGTTTTCCTAGGATTAAGATGCAGTGGAGTGTAGAGTGTAAAGTGCCATCCCACTTCTGTTAGGCTAGGCCTTTCTATTCCTGCTCATTGTTTATCAAAACAGAGATAGAGATTTGTCTCGGGCTTCCACAGCCTAAAGGAATTTGAGATACATCTCAGAAGAGTCCAGTCACTGAGCTTGGCAAAGAGAGGAACTTAAGCCTTCAAATTAGGAGACATAGGAAGGCCTTGGTAGCTTGCTGCACTCAGCTTTCATTATATCCATCCAGCACAGAATGGGAAGCAGCTGCAGCACAGGGAAAAGTTAAGATAATGTATTTCAGAGAATCCTAAGTATATGCCAGTTGTTTTGGAATGGGTCAGAAGGGCCTCGGGGAATATCCTGTTCTCTAATGTCTACGAAAATTGGGAGGGTTCTTGGCTCCCTGTGTGACGAGTCACAAAGTTGAATTAGGTTTCCATTCTCAGGTCCTTAAGACTTCCTCAGGTCTCAGGAATGTAGTGCTGTGATTTGGGAAGATTCAAATTTGGTTTTTGGTTGCTTTGATTCTAAGAGTTGCCAATGTGCCCTCCCTAACACACACAGGCGCTGCACTCCACAAAGAGTGTATTCATGTACCCAGTGTACTTAAGAGGACACACAAGATCAGACAGAAAAACCCCAACTTGCACTTGGTAAGAATGTAGGTACTAGGCCCACAGCCAGAGCAGATTTCTTTAAAATAGGACAAGATTTCCAAAGACTAGCTGGTCATCTTTAGAAAGAGGTCTAAGTGGCCTGTATAAATACTTTGGGGATGTAAATCCAAAGAATATTCAGGGACAGTGGCAATGCAGGATAATGGTCTGGTGGCTGTCCTTAAATATTCATTACCCAATGGCTGACCTACTAAGGTGGTATTATGTTCATACTATTTACATCCACGATAGAGCTCTAAAAGTTAGCACAGTATACTTTACACATGGTGGATAGCATGCAAAATAGTCATTCTGACTTCACAGGTCTTAGACAAAACTGGGGAAAAGTGCCTTAACAGCCAATCCTTGTGAAGTGTGTGTAGGACTTGTGTGACATTAAATTTTAAGACTGGATCTCTTTTCTTTGAAGTACAGAGTGTCTTGTCTTTTCTCTGCCCTTAAAGGGAAGTAGATCTTGAATACATTTTAGGTTGGACTGTCCAGTGTCTGGATGGCAACTGCCAGCTCATTGGTGTACAAAGGTACTAGGGAGTAGGCTGGCTTCCCTTGAATGCTGTGTCCAAGGATTAAGAGCAGAGCTTGGAAAGTGAGCTCAGCTATGGTGATCAGGACCAAGCCCCAGTAGGAGATAGACTGATTTTTGTTTTTTGCAGTTTGTCTTGTTATCTTTGTACATGTTAAGGAATACACTCTAGGTTTTGTGACAGAAGAAAAGGAACATTAGGTGTAGGCACTGTTAATTGAAACAGCTTATTACTCAGTCAGGCTTTGAAAAACCCAGTAAGAAGAATCTTTATTCTCATGTTTAAAAAAGTTTTTCTATGATAATGCATTAACAATACAAAAATATTTTGGATACTACATCATTTTTCTGTTTTTCCTTTTGAGATAAGGTCTCTATGTAGCCACCTGCCTCTGCCTCCCAAGTACTGGGATTAGAGGTGTGCACCACCACACTTTTGGCCAGTTTTTTCCCCCCCCAAGACTTGTAACACTACACTATAAATGTAATCTTTGGGTTGAGAAACCAGTGGCTAAAGTAGGGACTAAAGGTTTGTTTTTTGTTTTTTTGTTTTTTTTTTTTTTCCTTTTTCCTTTTTGAGGTGTGTGGAATACATGGATAGCCCCTTTCTTTGGATTCAGGCTATATACAGTGAGGAGAATGCAAAAAACGAAACAAAAACCCAGTTAAAGTTTTTCAAGGCTCAGGGTTAAGTTTGGCTCAAAAAGGGTTTCTAGAATGTGGCAACGAACCATGTCCACCACAAGAGGTTTTATGGGCTCCTTGCTTTAGTAGTTAACAGATCTCTTCCTTCCTGCAGCCCCATAGAGAAACTGAAGCAGGCCAGTTCTAAATGCTGAAAGACGGGCTCTGGCTGTTGGGAGATTTGAGATTGGCCCTCTCACAGCTGCCCAGCAGCTGACTCAGATGAGCTGGAAATGGAACTGGGAAGAGCCTGATGGGGAAGGGTGCACCCTGGATTTAGGCCAGCTTCAGTTTACTGACTGCAGTTTCTAACGCTGGTGAGTTCTTACAAAAGATTTCCAAGTGATTCTAATGAAAACTGACTACTGCCTACCAGTAGGTAGGTCAGTATTATGTTGTTGCCAAGGTTGGAAGGCCTTAACGTAACCTATCCTACTTCCTCCTTCTCTTGCAAGCTCCTGAGAACACAGTAAGAAGCTTCCTCTGGCCTAACTTAAGAACAGCAGCTGTTTTTTGTAAACAGAGCTTCTCAGTTTCCTTAAGAGAGAAGCATTATTATTTAGACTTTTGTGGCTGGTCAACCACGGAGTCATCTTGTGTGACAAACCAGGTATTCTTGGTCCGAAAGATATTGGCATGGGGAAGGTATGGCAGAGGGCAAGAGAAGCATTTGTAGGGAAAACAACTGAACTCAGTCCAGCCCATCTGACCTGCAGCAAAAACAATCCACAAGGACAGTAAAGATATCCAGCCAGCAATGATAAAGAGATGTGGTTGCCATAGGCACCAGGATGCCCTTAGTAAGATGATATAGCTACACAGATCTCATCCCCACCACTTGAATTGATGACCTCCGGTTCGAGGGCCTTTGAAATCTTCACCACCTTAAGAGGACTCCTAGCTGGTTCCATGTGCCGCCTCTTGAATTAGGGGTGAGCCCCTGGAGCAAGCCAGGTGTTCTGTGTCTGGCAAGCAAGGCAGCTAGCTAGGCTGCCTGTCTCTGAGATTCCTGTTGCTGTACTTGTGTATTCTGGAGGGTGCTGAGGGGGATCTTTGGGGACTCAGAGGCTGGAAGAGTGAGAGCTGCAGAGTGACCTGAGAATGTTGGTGCTGGCTCCACTGCGCTAGCAAGCAGTTCTGTGGGGAAAGGGGGCAGCAGAAGATAAGAGGGTGAGTCCTGGGGAGCTGGGGACCGGGGACAGCCTAGAGCACTGTCATCGGAAGGAACGGGGCTGGGGCAGCGGCCTTCTCCGGGTAAGTACCGAATGCATTTCTTTTTCCTCCTAGGAATAGTGGAGAGAATTATCTGTAAACAGAGGGTGAATCCATAGTCACACACCACAACCAGAAAATGGCTTTTCTTTGAATAGCCTGGCTAACCATAACCATTTTGTCCCCTCTCTTCAAGGCCAGGGAAACTATGCCCATTCTTTCAGCTCCACCTGGCCCAGACCTAGGACAAATGCAGTTACACAGAACAGCCACAAGGTGGCAAAAGGAACCTTTTGTGGGTAGGCCTGTGGACTGCCTCCTGTTTCCAGGGGAACCATCTCTTAGTTTGGGTCTTTTGAGCTACTGTTCCATGTATATTTGTAGGGATTAGATAGGCAATAAGGCAAGGGACTGTGATGCTTGTAAGCAGTCTTAGTTCTCACACCAGGCTAGTGGAAGAAGAAATGCGCTCTGGGGGGTAGTTTGTCTTTTGCTCTCTGTTTTTCACATGGGGTCTCCCAATGTGGTGCTGGTTGGCTTGCCTCAACCTCCTGAGTGCTGGGTTACAGGTGTACACCTGTCCCCAGCCAGTTTGTCTTGAGCAGCACAAATGGATGGAATAGGACCTCTTTAAGCATGGTGTCTCCATTTCCTACTGTGAGCACACCACACACAGAATTCTTTCCTCTTTGCTCTTGGATGCTTCTTCCTTTGCCTGTCTCCTTTTCCAGTGTTACCAGGTACAAGATGGCAAGTCACACACATTTGCCTGGAGACAACCTATTTTCAGGAGTCTCTGATACCATCACCTTGTTTTTCTTAAGTGGGAATTCTATTTTAAAGAAATGAAGAGCTGGGTATGGTGGCACAAGCCTTTAATCCCAGCACTTGTGAAGCAGAGGCAGGTGGATCTCTGAGTATGAGGCCAGCCTGATTTACAAATTGAGTCCAGGACAGCCAGAGTTACACAGAGAATCTCTGTCTCAAAAAACAAAACAAACCGAAAATATGGAGTTTGTGGACCTTAATCACTTTAGGGCTAGGAGCAGAGGCTCAGGCCACCTAAATGTGTAACAGATTTGTTCTGAGGACCTGGTAAACATGGCTGGTTACTAGAGCTACCTTTGCTTATGCCTTTCTCTCTCTCTCTACTTGTCCCACCTGGACCAGTCATCTCCATAAGCTGTGCCCAGGGCTCACTCATATTCTTAGAAGGGTGTGGGTTCCCTTCTCTACAGGGCTTGGTGGGGGACTGAGGGACCAAAGGAGGGGCTGCAGACCCGGCAGAACATGTGCAATAAGGGAAGCAGCTTGAAGCAAAGGGAGAATGATGGTGGGGACAAACCCACCTGCACGGACCACACCAATCCGTCTGCTGGTTGAGGCCAAAGCGAGCACGACATTTCTTAGGCGAGCCAGGGTCTGCTCACAGCCATGCCAGAGGGGCAGAACAGGGCAGAGGGCGAGCAGGCAGGCAGCAGGGCAGAACAGGGCCCAGAGAGAAGAGGTAATATCAGTGTTAGCCAGTTGTAGACACCCCATAGCCCCCACAGGCAGAATGGACCTCTCCATGGCATAGCCAGCCCCAGGGGAAGCCTTAGGACCCAGAGCAAGGTATGAGAAAAGGCAGTCACCCAGCTGGGTAAAAGAATCAGTGGGAAGAATGATGGGATGTGGAGGGGGGTCTTCATGCTATCCTTCCCTTGGCTGATCATCCTTCTAGCATGGAGGTTCCAGAACTGCATAGCTGCCTTGAGGGCTTCTGCATTTTTTATCTTGGGGCTGTCTGTTCTCTCTTCCCAACTACCTGCATGTTTTATGTAGTCTTTCTTCATTCTTGTCAATGTCCTATCTCCCTCTGGCCCACATCCTAATAAGACTGAAGGTACAGCATAATTATCCCTAGTGTATAATTAGTATACTTACAGATGGAAAAACCTGTTCCTGTCCTCAGAGAAAGGGCTTGGGGATTTCTTCCTGTCCTACCCCAGTCCTAAGCTCTAGCTTTCCTGTGTGTGGACAACACAACTGAAAATGTCATGAACTATGAACTAAATCAGAGATGGGGACAACAATTAGGCTTACAGCATGATAGGTTCTCTGGGTTCTGCATCATTATGAACTGCCATGAGAAATGGAAATGAGTGATGGAAAAATTGCCAGGTACCTGTGTGATTACTATTGGGTCCTGGCTTGACATTTTTGGTTGAAATATGGGACCATATGATCCCATGGTTTCCTTTCTGGTGAAACCTAGCTGTGAGCAGAGATGGCATAGGGGTGTATCAGCAGGTCTGTTCCTATAGTTAAGCCGTTAAGTACATGGAATTAGACTTAAAGAGATGAAGCTGTATTTCCAGAGGATTCAGGCCCTGAAGGTTCCTGGCTGAGTATTATTCCCCACCCTTGGGCCAAACAGGGCTGCTCTTGAAATGGGAATGTGGAGAGGAACCTCTACTGCTACTGAAGCAAGGCCTCACCTGTGGTGGATTCTTGATGCTTTTCCCTTGACCGCCTCTTCTTCTTTCCCTGCAGGAATGAGATAGTTGCTTCTGGGAGGTGGACACTGGGCTATCTGCAGCCTACTGCCTCTAGGACTCTAGACCAGTAGGCCTCCTACTTTGGGGTTCCTCTTTCTTGACTGTAGTTCTTGCAAGGCTACTGTAGAAAGGGTATGTTTAGGGGTCCCTCCCTCCCTCTATCTGATCTATTTGAGTACAGGAGGGACTTCCAGGCCCTCTCACTTAGCCAAACCAAATACTGGGCAACAATCCCGTAAGTGAATGAATTCGGGAGTGGATAACTGCCTTCAAGGGAAGTTGCTTAAGCTTTCTCCTTCTGAAATAGTCAAGGGGGGTGGGGGAAGTTGTCTTTGCCTGTGTTGCTTTGCCTATACTGTCAAGACAAATCCCCCTTCCCATGTTGAGGTTGTTGCCTTGGGTATGGTACCTCAGAGGTTCCCCCGTTCCCCCATGGTTATTGCAGCCACTCACATAGTTATCCCGCGCCGACCAGCCTGGGTACAACTGCATGTGCAGCTGCCTTTCCTTACGGGCCAGTTCATAGTACTTGGCCTGCTCCTCTCGAGACAGTGCATGCCACTGCAACATGGAACCGGGTGGGTGACACGCAACATGGAGTTAGGAAGGTGTGAAAGGGATTGGGGGTAATCCCTGCCAGCCCACTTGCCCATGGCCTTACCCTTCGACCCAGGATCTGGTTGATGGCAGCGCTCTCCTTGAGTGTGCACTCTGCAATGACCTTGGCTCTCATCTCCTTCATGTAAAGCATGAAAGCATTGAGGGGTTTTTTGATGATGGGCTTCTTAGCCTCCTTCTCTGCCTTGGGTTCTGCCTGTGTTTTCCTGGGGTACACAACCAGATTACATTACTTGGAAAGAGCCCCCCACCCTGGTGACCATTACCTAATGCCACCACTCTGTTTGAGACAGGGCTTCTCTGTGTAGCCCTGACCATCCTGGAACTCACTGTATAGACCAGGCTGGCATTGAACACAGAAGTCAGCCTGCTTCTGCCTCCCAAGTGATGGACTAAAGGCCAGCTACGCCACTCTTTATGTAGCAGTTTATAAGGAGAATGTTCGAATTGCCCCATATGAATGAGCAGAGTGTGAACTGTTTCTTTCAAGAATACCATGGCCACGTGGGAAAGCACACCGAAACTCATACCCTTCTTGGCTTATTATTTTTTTCTTCTTTCCTTATCCCTCCCCATCTACTCTTGCTTTTGAAGATTACAAAGCACAGCAATGGTCAGTGCCAAAGCTACAGGAAAGCTTGGCAGAGCCCTCCAGGCAGTTCTCTGAGATGCCAGGAAGGGGGCCTTGGACCTGGAGGGAAGCATATTATGTCCTGGCTGACCAAACCACTCTGCTCACCTGCCCGGCTCACACCTTCTTGTCCCCTCCTCCCAGCCTGTGTTTCAACTCACAGGCTTCGGTCATATGGCTGCAGCTCCTGCTTCCCTGAGGAGGGCACAATGGCTGGGTGAGGGATGGCTGCTGGGTGGCCAGGTACCCCAGATCCCAGCATCAAAGATGGATGGGTGAACCTGGAGGAAGGAGGAAAGGCAACATTAAACCGAAAGTTTGGGCTAGACTTTTTAACACACATGGAGGTCCCTGCACAGAGGACACAACTGACAGATACCTTATGTCCACTGGTCTGGACACAGGCACACACATATGTTTATACAGACACTGCAAAAGGTTCACATATGTGCTATTCAAGTGGTTATTAATCCTGCCCCTATAGACAAACTCAGGAGCCTGTGACTACCTGTGGGCCTTTTTGCTTTCCGGCTTCATTCCTCCAGGCTCTTCTCTACACAACAGACTGACTTTTTTTTACAAGAATGCTTCTGGCCCACCCCAGCTCAAGTTTTCTTGCTACACAACAGAATAAAACTTAGCCTGCTTCTTGGGGCCCTTACCACCCTACCTGAGCACTTACACTACATCTCTCCCCATCTTCCTACTTCCCTGTCACCATTCTCCCCCCATCCTCCAGCTAGCTCCAGCTTCTGTATCTACCTTTCTGAGAAATTGCTTCCCATAATCCTCTCTGACCCATCATGCCTGGGTGCTGAAAATGCCTTGCCATGGCATGCCTGGCCCTAGGCCTATCACTAGGAGAATAAGCTAAAGGAATGGGGAGCATAAACACACTCACCCTCACACACACCTTTCCTGCCATTGTGTGCAGACTACTCTGTCCTTTGCTGCTTACAGAGGCTAGGACACTAAAAGGCTTGGGCAGGGCTCAGAGGATGTCCAGCAGGGGTGAGCAGCAGAGCTGCATTAATCACAAAGGTATTGCTGTCCTGGCTGCTCTAGGATGCTCTGTCCAGTGGAGCTCGCAATGAGACTTCTAGCTGT
This sequence comes from Rhombomys opimus, assembly GCA_010120015.1. NCBI lineage: Eukaryota > Metazoa > Chordata > Mammalia > Rodentia > Muridae > Rhombomys > Rhombomys opimus. The sequence goes on from REGO01000039.1 coordinate 857,696, forward strand.
ATCCCCAGGCACAGAGCAGCATGGGACTACAAAATTACAGACAGACAGATAGACAAACAACTAACACAGGGTAAGCACTGGCCTGAACACAGCCCTGGGTGGGCACTGAAGCCTGGGCAACAGGAAGCAGGAGCCTGGCTGCAGGGATAGGGGACTCACCTGGGATAGGGGGCGCCAGGGGCTGCAGTGGGGGCAGGGAAGTGCTGTCTATATCCGCAGGAAGGGGACAGGGGGTAGAGAGGAGGGCTGGGCCTGTGGTTGGGAGAGACAGCTGTTAGCCGTCTGACTGCTAGCCAGACATGGGAAGGACTTCTGTACCTTGTGTGGTAGGTGCATCTATCTGGCAGCCTCCTCCCAGAAGCTGATACTGTATCCCTACTGACACTGTCTGGATTGCTCTTCTGTCCCAATTTGCCTGTTTCAACTCTTTATGTTTCATTGTTTTCTAATGTGCATGATTGTTTTGCCTGTGTGAATGTCTGTGTACCACATGCATGCCTGGTGCTCTAGGAGGTCCAAAGATGGGCTTGGATCCCCTATGTGGGTGCTAGGAACCAAAGCTGAGTCCTCAGGAAGAACGGCCAGTGCTCTTTAGTGCTGAATCATCTCTTCAGCCCCTGCTTCAACTCAAAAGCCCAGGAGTTCCAAGGTCAATGAGGTGCCTCTTTGGGCTTCTATAGTTCAAAATCAAGTACCCCATAACTCCTGGCTTCTTGCCTGGTTGTCCACTAGGCAGATGTTTCAAAAAGACAGAGACCTAAGGTCACAGTCAACTCCAGCAGTGTTTCTTTGGCACCCAGATTCCTTCCTGGCACATACAGGTCTCAGTGCAGAGGTGAATGCTCCATTCTCACCTGGCAGCAGCTAAGAACATAGTTTCCCCTTCCCTGGGCCTACAGCCTTCCCTGGAGGCTCAGTTGGTGAATAACCTTATATATATAATTTATTTAATTTTATGTGCATTTTCTATGAAGGTGTCAGATCCCTTGGAACTGGAATCACAGTTGTGAGCTGCCATGTGGTTGCTGGGAATTGAACCAGGGTCCTTTGAAGTGCAGACAGTGCTCTTAACCACTGAGCCATCTCCCCAACCCCCGGTGAATAACCTCTTAAGGTTTAGATTTCTTAGTCTTTGGAGCTTCAGGCCTAAAGACTTAGGAGGCTGTCCAGAAGTTGCCTGTTGAGATCATTGGCCTGGCATCATCAGGCTGAGTTCCATGTCCCACCTTGGTCCTTGGGGTAATCATGGGATAGGCTAACTTGTATTCAGTTACAGACCTGCTCAGGTCACTCTACAGTTCATGACTAAAAGTCCAGTCAAGCGCCCTGTTGAGCTCCAATTCCAGCTGGGAACGGACTCTAGCCCAGTCAGGCATGATCCAGTCTTAGTAGACCCTTCCAGTAGGCTGGTCACGAGTATGGCTCAGCAAGCATCAGAGACCAGGAAGGATCCTGTCCCTCATACAGTGCCATCATGGATGGGACAGACCAGCAGCAGACACTGAGGCCACCCACCAGGAAGTTAACTGCCTGCTTAACCAGGCAGCTGTGAGAGGCAGTAGCCTCTCCTTTCGTGGTGATTTACACCAACTCCTTGCTCAGTCCAACTTTTCCTCCTCACCTTCTAGAGAACTAGTTGCCGTAGGGTTGAGACCAGTAGCCAGTTTTCCTACCTCCCGAAAGGAAGAATGCCAAGCTACCCGGGGAAAGGTCAGTCACAAGGATTGCAAGCCCAGAAGTAGGTTCAGCTCAAGTTGCTGGCTACAGAGCTGGCAGCTCAGGTCTCAACAAGATGGGTAGTGGAGGAGCAGAGGAGGTACATACAGTGTCTCTTTTTCTCTGGCCCATACTTACCAGCTCACAGTGTGGGGGAGCTGTCCCATACTGCCTGAGGTCAGAGAGTAAAATCCAGACAGATCAGGGGTCTGCAGAGGCCTGTGAACTCCTGTAGTGAAAAGGGTCCAAGTAAGCAGGGCACCCTGATCTGGGAGGTTGGGACATTCAGCAGGTACTGTACCTTGGAGCCTTCTACAGGGGCCTCTAAATCCAGTTTCCATTTGCTAAAGGCCTAGGTCAGGTTTGACTCCAGGGTAACAACAATGGCTTCTGACAAAGCAAAGGAACCAAGGACGGAGGTGCTGAATGACTGCCTTAGGACACTGCTTATACAGAGGTAAAGCTGGGTAGTCACTCAGGAATGAGAGGTCAGATGTCACCAGTTCCTGGTGCACTTCTGCTCTGCCTTGGGAGCCTTTGCTTAGGACTCTGACCTATCTTTGGGTAGAAGGCAGCCCCTAGACCTGACCTGAAGAGCCAAGGCTCCACCCAGACCCAGGGTTGAGTCAGCAGGTTTCCCACAGCTGACAATGGTAGATTTCAGAATGACTTTGGCTGAGGCTAAGGTGAATCAGCCATCATAACCACCACTTTCCATTTTCTCACTGGGGGAAAAAGGCCATGAGTTTTTTAGCTGCAGCAGTGCAAGGATGCCGCTCTCATACTGGCATGGGGCACCAGAAGCCTGACATTTCGACCTGGTACCACCTTCCCCATGCCCTCTGGTGCTCTTAGACTCTCAATTCCCTTTCTGAGCCCAGGCTTGTCTGGAACTCACTGTATATCCCAAACTTTTAATCCTTCTGCCTCTGCCTTCCAAACAACCTTGGATCATAGGTGTGCACCACCACACCTGGTTCCTTTCTGACCTTTGTTTTGGGCCCTGAGTTTGCAAAGCTTCTTCTGTTATAAAATGTGGGCCAGCCTAGGTGACCTTAGAAGCCAGGAACTTGGGCCACAAGTTCCCATCGCAATGGCCTTCTCCCGTCCCTGGCCCATACCTTGCTTCTGGCTGATGTCCGTAGGTGCAGGGGTGGAGTGTGGACTACTGAAATGTTCGTAGAGCGGAGAAAGTTGGGGAGCGCCATGTGGGGACTGGCCGGCCTTGTTATGCTGGAAAATGACCAGGAGGCTGGTAAGCATGGAGTGTTCTGAGGCAGGGGGCCATTCAGTGAGCTCTGTGGCCAGCCTGGCGGTCAAACCACAAGCCATGGGAAGGACACTGGTTTCCTGCCTCCAGGCAGTCCTGGAGACTGCTATGCAATCCCACCTTCTAGGGAGCCTCTTCTGGGACACTCGGGGTTCCTCCTCGCAGAAAGTGCTTCCTGGCCTCCTGGTCCCAGAGACTCCTTGAAGCCCAATGGCTGGCTGCAGCCTTTTCCTGCTACTGCTCCCAGACTGTCCCACCTCAGTTCTAATTAGTTGTCCCAGGGCAGAGGCCTCCTCTGGCTCCATAATGTGGGTGGGATAAGTTGATATCTGGCTCCCTCCAGGGAAAGCCTGCCCAGATACTGCTCTTCTGGTTTCCTTAACACTGCAGGACTCCTACTTTTCAGTCAAATGGTTATGTCAACAGATGACTCAGTAGGCTGAGAGAGCTCAACCACAGGGAGTCACTGCCCGGCCTAGTGCCTTCAGTGCGAGCCCTTGCAGGCCAGAGTTGTGGCGATATTGACAACAGAGGCTCAGCTTCCTTCCACCCAAACTTGTCTGTGGGGATGCTGCTGGCTGAGCGCACGCGGGAATGACTGCTCGCTGCGGCACAAAAGGAAGAAATGAGACATCTTGGAGCAAGACAGTAGAGAGAACATCAGGATAAAGCAGATGACGTCTGTTGTGACCACTTAAGCGGAACAATCCTCAGTTCTTGGGTGTCCTTTCCTGGTCATGAATGAGGCCTAGCACAGGTCCCTGGCTTGTTATTTGGCTATTGCAGCTCTAGAGTAAAGCCAGAGGAGAAGCTGGGCATGAGCCCACTGTAACCAGGGCATGAGGCCTGTGCATGGGCACAGCTCCAGTAAATCTCCACAGAAGTCCTGGTCTACCATCTTTCACTGCATTCCTGCCTTCAGCAATAAGCTGTACCTTTCCTTCATGTCTTGGGCTACCCAGGCCAAACCAGAGTTGATGCTTGAAGCCAAGCATGTTGGTGCTCACCTTTAATCCCAGTCTCAGGAAGCAGATGCAAATGGATCTCTGAGTTCAAGCCTAGCCTGGTTTCCATAGTTCCAAGCCAACAACAGCCAGAGCCACAGAGTGTGTCCATTAAGGGAGGAGAGGCGTGAGCTGGGATAGCTGTGAGGTGTGTGGACATGGAGGCACTGAGTACCTTACAAGCGTACTTTAATTGCCACCAGGGCACAAACGGGTGCTGCTTCTCCTGAATCATCTCCCAGGTATCACCTCACAACCCTTCCCCTCTACAGAACCCTTCGTAGTTCAGCCTCAGTCACTGCCTCCAGATCAGCTCTCACTCTCCCTTCAGCCTAACCTGTCTCTTGCCCAAAGAAGACCTCTGTCAACATCCTCAGTGACTTCCAAAATCCTCAGTTCAGTTACCATTTCCCCAAATCCCTTGCACTCATAAGAAACAACTGATTCCTTCTTCCTAAATCAAGTTCTGTTAGCTGGCTTTCAGAATACCTACTTGCTTCTTTTCCCTTCAACTTTACAGGCTATTTTTCCTTTAGCCCTGGTGTTGATTCTCCTGTTCACTCATCATCTAAGGAATGGCTCTAAACATCTTCAGTCTGGGCACTGGTGAGATGGCTCAGTTAAGGGCACATACTGCTCTTAGAAGCCTGTAACTAGAGCTCTAGAGGATCCAATGTCCTCATAGTACATACATATACACACAATTAAAAATAAAATCTGGACAACAAAACAGTATCAACCTGATGATTTTTTGGGGGGGAAGGGGGCTGGTTCTTACTATGTAACTCTGGCTATCCTGAAATTCACTCTGTAGATCAAGATCAGATTAGCCTCAAACAGATCTGTCTCTCTGCGCCTTGAGTGTGACAACTAAAAGTGTGTGCCACAATGCCTAACTGATTCCACATTTGATTCCAGGCCTCACTGATAGGAATTCTACTCTCCAAATAACCTACTCAACTCTATGCCTAAAATGTCCCTAAACTCCACACTCATACAAGCGCTCCATTACTGAGCTACATCCTCAGTCCTCAAGTCAGAACCTTTGACTCTGCTGGTATGCTGTGGCCTTCCTCAGTTACGGGCAGCGGCATCCTTCCATTAATCGAGGAACTGGTCACCACGCAGATCAGATAATCTTGTAGTGTTTTGGTTTTTTTTTTAAGATTTTTTTTTGTGTGTGTACAGTGTTCTGCCTTGCATGTGCACTTGCTCACTGGAAGAGAGCACCAGATCTCATTATAGAAGGTTGTGAGCCACCAAGTGGTTTCTGGGAACTGAACTTAGGACCTTTGGAAGAGCAGCCAGTGCCCTTAACCTCTGAGCCATCTCTCCAGCTCCTTGTGGTTCTTGACACTGACCCCCCCATGTCCAATTTCTCAGTGAATTCTACTGTTCTACCTTCAAAACTCTAGACTCTAACCACTTCTTGTCTCCTTCCCAACCAGACATCATTTCTCACCTGGACTACCCTCTTTGCCCCTTAGCCATGCTCCAGCAGACACAGAGATCACTCTACGTAAAGCCTCCCTGCCTCTGTCTCCTTACCTGATGATAGCTGTGTGTGACCACTCCCAGCTCCCTAACAGCAGGGCTTTCCACCGTGTCTGCTTATAGTGCCCAGGAACCCCACAGCACCCTTAACCAGGGTTAAGCTTTTAGATATACTATGGTATGAAGGAAGCTTGGAAGCTCCACGCTTGCTAACCATTTCCTGATCCTGGCACTCCAGGGTCCTGATTTGAGCCTCCTGCCTTCTGGAAAGGAATGAGAATATCAGTCTTCCCTACCTCATCAGTCATAAAAAAAAAAAAAAGTCTGGCTTTGTCCTCATTTTGAGGAGCAACTACTGAGGCAGTTTTACAATAGAAAGCTTCCTGACAATCTTCAAGGCCTTTTTTATCCTCATAGATTCCAAGACAGTACAGCCTCATGGCAATTCTACTCTTTCGGGATTATTAGACCTCATGGCACAGGCATCATACCACTCACTGCCTAAGGTCCAGTTTTGCTTCCTGAGGGCCAGGTTGCTGTGCAGCTTGGACTGTACCCGAGAAGCCTCAGATCCAGCCCAGCTCAGGCTACAACTCCTGCCTGCTGTGCGTGTGCGTGTGCATGGGTGTGAATTTGCAAGGCAGTGAGATAAGGCAGTTAGGCAGTTGAGGATCCTGGGGATGGTAGGCCTGTCCTACCTACTCGTCTTTCCCGTATCTGGAGGGGGAAGCCTCGTTAACTGGAAGTCTGCAGACAAACCACAGAAGCACTAGGTGGCCAGGGTAGGGCAAAGAGCCCACCAGCAGCTAGAGGCCCTGGGAGGCCAGGGCTCCAGGGCAGGTCCTGAGGGCCTGGCTAGTTCTTCCCAAGTTTGTGTAGTCTGCCTCTTGACCCCACTGTTCAGCCCCTTCCATGCTTGGTGGTGCTAGCCAGGGGGAACTGTCTGGCACCAGGCTCCCTGGCCCCCTCAGCCAGTAGAACGTCCCGCTCCAGGGCTTCGGCACAAGCTGTCTCAGTGCCAGGCTTCCCAGACAACAGGGTGGGGTCGCCCAGGGCTTGGCGTGTGCATGGCAAGTTCAGGGACTTGGGTTCCACCTCCCTCTTCTGCCCGAGGGTGACTGTCCCTAGCCTCCAAGGGAACAAGGCAGGTCTGGGCTAACTGTCCCCACCAGGCACTGAGCACCTCAACAACACAGTGCCTCAGCTCCTTACTGAGGGAAAGGACACAGTAGATGCCAGAACAGAGGGGGGCATAAAGACACGAACGGGAGCCAGGGACTCAACTGTACTTGGTGCTTTCCCTCACACCAGCCACCCCACATCCACACTCCCTGCCTCTGCCTGAGCTCTGGCAGCTGCTCCTGAACCAGCCTGTGGCACTTCAGGACAGGTACAGGACTCAGTGCCTACAGGTACCCCGATACTCCTGCCAGGACTTATCTAGCCTGCTGGCTACCTGGTAACCGGCTCCCTCCCAACAGAGGTGGTCCTTCCTGCTATTGGCATGTTCTTACTGTTCAAAGACTCTCCCATACCCATCCTCAGCTACTGTCCCTAAAGGTATCTTCTGGGAAACCCCCAACTCCAGCACCCTACCTGGCTACCACCTCAGGACAAGGCAGCATAAGGTAGAAATGGGGGACCCCTGAGCTCTACTCCAGAGTTGAGCTTGGGCCCAGCTAGGCTTCCCCTGGCCCCCCACTTCCTGCAGGTTCAGGTAAAAAATAAACATAGTCGACATTTTCCCTGCAGACCGCAGCGGTCTGTTCACAAGGCTGAGAGCTCGCTGACAGCCCCTGTCACCACCAGCAGAGAAACTCCCTCGCCTCTGACGGTTGACTCTAAAAACCCCCAAACGCCTGAGCCCCACAACACTTTCCCAGCGAAGAAAGTTGCCGTTTCCTCTGGCCTCGAGCTTGATGGGGGTGGAAGAACAAGTCCTCTCAAGAAAACCCTGTGGCAGGGTCTGAGCCCAAAGCAGCGTTCTTGGGCACCCAGGACCCTACGCGGGAACAAGTATCAGGATGTGTCCCTGAGCTCCCAGCATGTGTCAGCAAGGAAATGTCTGAGCCTGAGAACAGCATTTGCTAATGACTGAGTGTTGAGCACAGGGCAGGCACAGTTCTGAGCACCAGACACTCCAAAGCAGACCTACCATTTGCAGGCACAGTGAATATCACCACTGGCAGGTAAGGAAACCAAAGCGCAGGTCACGGTCAGAGCTCAGCTACCAGCTGCTACAGTGCAAAGACCTGTGATTAGTACGGATAGAACAGGAGGCTGGGTTGCAGAGGGAGCTAGCCCAGTCTTTCCCTTTAGCTTGGCTAGCTTACCCTGTGCTGAGCCCATACTCCCGACTCTGAAAACCGTCATCAGAAGCCTACTGGACAGTGAACGCTGGTATATGTCCAGGCGCTAGCCACATCTCCAGGCCTGGCCCAGGCATGCTCCTGTTCAACCCAAACACCCAGCTCTGGGTCCCAATGCCTCATGAGACTCCCTAGTTCCTTCTGCTCCTTTCCATGCTGGCTCCTCCACAGACCTAGGTCCACCTCTAACCTGGATAGGTGTCTGCCAGCTTGGCAAGCAAATGCCTGGACATCTTAAAGAGCTGCTTATCTCTGACTCCAAGCTTTGCACTCAGGTCATTCTTTGAAGACCTGCAACAAAGGCCTGGGGAAATCCTTGATGCCCCGGTTTTCTGCACATTCCACCATACTTGCCATTGTGGCTGGGACTTCTAAGCCCTCAGGGCAAGGGTGCTGCCTCCAGCATCAACCACAGGCTGGGGTGGCCCCGGAGAGTGTCTGTGGAGGGGAAGAAGATCCATCCGCTCTGTAAACTACGGGCTCTAGGGCAGGCATGAGGCATGCAGGTGGGCTGTGATTGCAAGAGCACATCAGGGCAGCTATGTAGTATCAACATACGAAGCACTGGGGAGGCAGAGGGAGAGGCAGGCGGATCTCTGTGAGTTCGAGGTCAGCCTGGTCTACAGAGCAAGTCCAGGACAGCCAGGGCTCTGTTACACAGAGAAACCCTGTCTTGGAAAAACAAACGAACGAGGACAAACTGACACAGGCAGTGAAGCAAGGTTCTGTGAGGAGAGGATGTCGTCCAGTAGGCACATAGCCTACTGGACCCCTTCAAGGATACTTGGGGCCAAGAAGGATGTCAGAGAGTCTCTGAACTTTCCTTTCCTCACTCTCTGCACCAGCTGCAGGAGACTAGAGTGCTCCTCCCCTGCCTTATATAAAGGAGACTGCCTCTGGGAGGCCTTTCCAGCCTCCCATATGTGGCCGGTGCCCTGTTGTATCCTTACCTGCCTTTTCTCCTCCCTGTGTTCTGGGATTATGCCTGTAATTTCTGGCACTGAACTAAGGCCGGTATCCAGGTCAGTGCTCTGAAACTGGGTGCAGGTGAGCCCTTGTTCAAAGAGAAGACCTGCAGCCCTGGGGAAGTCGGGGGCTCAGTGTAAGGTTACAGCAGCACACGGGAGATGGGGCCACTTTAGGGCCAGGGGCTTGTCCACCTGGCATCCAAGCCCCCTTGCTCTTCTCCTTTCCACACCTTTACCCACCTGAGGTGCTCTGAGAACGGAACCCCAAGCCCCATCTCAGGGAACACTGTACAGACTGACTTCATCTTCAGCTAAGGCTCCCTCAAACAATCCAGTGGTGCCCACTGAGAGAGTCCCCTCCAAGTCTCACTTCTTGTCACGATGACAGACAGGTGATCAGTGTAGAGCAATGGAGTCATCATCCAGCAGCAATGACACCCGTATGCTCAGGGGTTTGGCTGGCTGCTGGGAGGATCCAGAGTGCCTGAGCCCGTGAGAATAAACGTCCCAGGATGCACGTTTCTTATACCTTCCAAATGAAGTCAGCCAAGGCTGGACCTACCTGCAGGTTTCCACAGACCTCCTTCTGCAGAAATACTTCAGCCTGGCTGAGAAGAACGGGCTAGAAGAGCCCCGGCCCTGGGTCCTACTGCCCAGGACACAGTGCTATCCAAGGAATGACAACCTCTAAGGGTCTCAGCAACACCCTGGGACAGATGCCTAATACCGAACCGGGGCCAGGGCCTCAGGGCCAGCAGAGCTGAAAGGGCTGGGGACAGCTGGGCCACACCCTAGCCCAAGAGGCTTTACATCCACCTGTCAGCAACAAGGCTGTTGCCATGGTTGCAGAGCACTGCCAACAGCATGTGGCTAGTCCACTAGCCTCCTGGCCCTCACATCAGATAACAGACCTGCCTCACCGGAGGGGAGGACCAGAGTCCCTGCATGCAGCCTTGGCAAACCACAGGTTTCTCCACCTAGCCCAGGCAAGAGGCGCCATCAGAGTTAGACAAACCCCCTAAGCTGAGTGGCCTTGCCCACGGCCCCTCGTGGTTTCTATGCATTTGTCTACTTGTGTTTCCCTTCCTCCTCTTTGAGGTAAACGCCCCTCAGGACAGGATGTTTTCAGAGGAAAATAGAAGCTTCCGGGAGCTGCTGCAGCTGAGCTGCTAGCTAACACTACGAACACCCTGTCTGGGGATTCTGCAAGCGGCCTAGGGCTGGGCCTGCCCCCAGTGCAGGCAGCTGCTCTGCTCCTCGGAAGTGCCCAATGTCAAGCCCACCATGGATGGAGCCTTGACCCTGTCTGGGCTTAGCAATAGGGACGTGAGGCACTTAAGCAGTTTAGAAGCTCTTGTGCCCGGGGTGGGGGCACAGCTGGAGGCTTTGTAGAGATGGTGGGCTGAGAATAACGAAGCAAGGTGCAGACTTAAGAGCTGTCAGTCCAGCAGCGGCTGGCTCCGTGCCCAGCAGTCTACAGAGTTCCAGCCTGTGCCAGACTCCTACTATTTTTCCCAAGCCACTGTGCTGGGAGTGAAGAGTCTGCAGAGGAGGACGGTGAAGCAAGAACAGTCCACTGAGCTGCTCAGGCCTCGTGGAGAGCAGTGACCAGTGTGGATCTGTGTCCAGCCTCTTGGGTTCTGGTCAGCAACCTTACCACTCGGCCGGCCCTCACGGACAGCACTTAATGCTGGCAGCTCCCTGCCAAAGAAATCTCGGTTGGCTGGCTGTGGGCAGGGTCTCGACTCTGTAGCTCAGGCGATGCTGAGGGGAAGGTGGTCAGGTAGCTGGAATGCGGAAGAGACGAGACCTAGAGACCTCATCCTCAGAGAGCATGCATTGCTGCCCCAGTGTAAATCCATGAAGGACAGCACGGGGGCCCTCAAGTCACCTGGACGCCCAGCCTGCCTTAAGGAGACAGCTTTGCCCGGAGGCCGTATCAGGATGCTCATTCTGGTCTGACCCTCCAACCTACTCCAGGTTAATACCCAGGAGCTCTGTGTGGACTCAGTCCAGCCATTCATCCATAAAGTCACAAGACAAGGTGCAGAGAGAAGCCGCTTAAAGGCAGGCTCCCGGGCCCGGAGTGCTCCCACACCCTCTACACTCAGTAGAAGCAGAGGTAGGGCTGGGCTGTTCCGGTTGGTTGACACAGGGTCCTGAGATGAGGCCCCTGAAGAAGCTGAGTTTAGGGGACTTGTGTAAAATCACACTATACAGGCACTCCTACATAGGACAGGGAACACCAAACTCCCATGGGCAAGGAGGCAGATGCATGGGCCAGCCAAAAGTACCCAGCTGTCTGTACTGTGCACGCTACCTACAGAGCAACAGGGCATTGTGGAGGAGCTGGGTTCAAACCCACCTTCCAACACTTACACAGGGGCAAGTCCATGAGCTAGTAGCGTAGAGTGTGTCAAGGCCTACAAATAAGGTGAGCTCTTATTTGTACTTGCTAATATTCTTTTTGTACTTAAGATCAAAAGGAGGAGGAAAGAGACAAAAGCAAGCCCTTTCCCTAGACAAAGGCTTTTCAGGAAAGCCAGCTCTGTTTGAAGTTGGGACTGCCAGCCCTCAATGTCCTTTGGAGCACTGCCTGGTCACCATCAGGCCAGGCTTATGAGCTCCCCTCTGGCCTCCAGTGACCACAAGGGACAGTTCAAAAACACTGTCCTCAAAACATCCCCATGAGTCTGGCTAGAGGCTCTGGCTCCCAAGAAGCTTGTCCACAGGTGTCACACTCAGGCCTCAGGAGACCCTCCATCTCCTTAGCCCAGCTTTTCCCAAGGACTCAGAGCCTAGGAAACTCTCCAGCCTGACCCTAGACACCCCAGAGGGGGTACCTTGGCCCAAGAGGCCTAGCAGCAGGCTTTGGGCTAAGTGAGGACCAAGCCGGCAAGGAAAACTCCACAACAGACAATTTCTAACCATCTTCTGCCATACAACCAAACTTGGCTCAACCTTACAGGTCAATTTACAAACTGTTTTCCGTGTGACATTTCCTTGGTGGGGGTGGGGGTGGGAAGCCCTGTAGTCTTGTCTCTCAACCAAGAGATGCAGCCTTCTTCACTGTGTGGGGACTGGCCTTGCCAGATGTGGAAGGAGAGGGTCAGTCTGGCCTAGACCTAAGAGGGGCAGGGAGAGCCCAAGTCTCTTCTTGGGGCCAGAAGGAAACCACGCAGCTCCACAGCCCGCTGTTCCTGCCCCTCACATTCTAGAACAAAGGGAGACAAGCAACGAGGAGTGTGGACAGCAGGGGAAGGCCCACATCCAGATCCTGACCGCCAGGCACCTCTCCAAGCCTCAGTTTCCCCACCTGCAGAATGAAGGCATAAGAGAACACGCTGCGTGTGCATGTGTTTATGTAAATGTGCCTGTCCGTACAGGAACATGTGTGTTGTGGATATAAACATGTTTTTGTTTTGGTCCCGGATGTGGGACGGACTACCCTAACCAGCAGGAAGCAGCGAAGAGCACTGCGCCCCACTCCCACTAACACTTTCTCTCTCACCTGGTGTTGGGGTGTTAGAAGGGACTGGGGTAGAAGAGGGAGAAAAAGATACAAGAAATGTAAATAAAAGTTGTTTTAAAAAGTATGACAACACATGTGCCTAAATGTGTGTGTTTGTGGCAGCCAGAAGTGAAAGGTGTTTTTGTTTGTTTGTTTTCTATTTCCTGAGACAGGGTCTCTTCTCAGTAAAGCCAGAGCTTGCAAGCTTGGCTGTCCGGCTAGAGAGCTCCATGGCCAGCCTGTACCTGCCTCCCTGGCACTAGCGTTGTGAATGTACACAACCACTGAGCTTTGCACGGGTGTTGGGGGGCTGGACTCAGATCTTTCTGCTTACACAGCAACCACCCGACAAAACAAAACAGGACCTTGTGTAGCCTTGGCCTTGCACTCACTGCTTAGTTGAGGATGACCCTGAACGCCTGATCCTCCTGCCTACGATCGTAAGAGGTAATCTACCGCCGTAGCCAGTTTATGCAGTGCTGGGAAATGAACCTAAGGAGGGCTCTGGTATGCCAGGCAAACACCTGGAACCTACGTGGTTTTTCGTTTTGTTGTTTTGTTTTGAAGCTCTGTCATGAAAGAAGATACATCTAGTTACAAGAGATGTTTCGTTTTCTAGGCACTTACCGCGTGCCAGCCCCTGAGCGGGCACCGAGAACCCAGTACTGAAAGGACAGATATGGCCTGGACGCTCTCCTTCCAGCCCTTTCTGATCACGGCTACGATCTCTCCACGTTCCGCTTGACGCAGCCACCAACCTTTTGGCCTTGGATCTCCCTGCTTCGTCTGTTCCCTACACCCCCACCCACAGGGCTGCTCCGGGGGCCGCACACTGCTTCAAAGCCCACCATCACACTCTGGGTGGCTGCCGCAACCGGCACACCCGTGTCCAGCCATGCCTGGCAAAGACCCCACTGCTCTCCACAAGCCATCAGAGGCCCACCCACCCTCTGCCTGCCTGGCCACCAGGCGGCCACAGAGCCATCTGATCTGAGTGAAAACTTCAAACTTAATGACTTTCATGCTGGTTATTTAAAACGCAATGTAATTTTCTTAAACACCCTATTATTTCCTTTGATAGCTACAAAGCTTCCCCCAATCCCATAAGCATGTTTATTTTTAGAGAAAAGAGTGGTTTGCAGTTGGTCACAGAGACCATAGGGAAAGGGAACCCACAGACAGCAGGGTAAGGAATCAGTGCTGGCAGCCGGAGGACCCCGGCCGCTGCTGCTGGCTTTCCACCCCACCCATCAGCAGCCAGGCCCACCCTTCCCTTACCAGCACCCCTGCCAGTGACCCTCCTGTCCCATACTGGCCAGTGGCCAGATCAGTGTTAGGCTGGCCTCGGTGCCCTCGGATGGTTCCACTTGCTGCTCAGCGAGCCTCCCACTCATTCCAGGCAAGGACAAGCCGAGAGAAGGGTCGGCATCATGCCCTCCAGCAGTCTTTCTCCTGTTCCAGACAGTCTGCCCCAGGTAAGGCCTTGGGCCTGAAGCCTTGGCCAGCAGAGTAAGAGCCATGTCTGGATCCAGCAGCCTCAGGCAGCGGCTGCCCACACTGGGTGGGTGGGTGGGTATGCGCAGCCCTGCCATTCGGGGCTGCTGGGCAGGGGAGGTGGCATGGAGGAGGGTTCGTGTGCAGAGGTCAGCTGAGCCCCACCAGTGCGGGGCGTCCTCTGGGTGCAGCTATTTTTAGGTCTGAGGCTTTCATGTGGCTGAATGATGGGAGTTTACAAAGCATCAGTAATGCGTTTCAGATGGCGGCCCAGCAGGCCAGGAGGCTGGGCCCCTGACAACAGAGACAAGTCAGGGTTACTCAGCGTCTCCATCCTGGGTTCCCATCACCTGTCCTTCCCTCTCTGTGGACCCTACTGCCTAATGGTGAGGCTGGTCCTTACAATGGCCAACAAATCCTACTCAATGCCCACCCTATTAACAGTCCTTTCCAATTTATACCTATCTGGACCTCAAGAATTTTTAGAGAAAAGAGTGGTTTTCTCTAAAAAGTGCTGGGGTCAGGATTCCCACCCACTGAGGAGAGGACACTGAGACCCAGAGAGGTCAAGAGGCCACCACAATCCTCTGCCATCACAGGAAAACCAGCTTGAAGGGAGCGATCCACTACTACTGGCCAATGTCTGCTCAGATGTAGTGGGGTTTAGGCAGTGCTAACCATCCTGAGCCCACACACCATTGTTCCCTGAGGCCCAGGCCTGGCCACCCAGGCCTGAGTCTCTGCTATACACACGTCATCTGGAAGCAGACAGTGTGGGGCCTAGACGGCTCCCCTGTTCTTGGAGCGGGAGGTGGCTGTTTTAATGGGGGATGAGGGCTTGAGGAGGAAGCGGATTTATTTGACAACGTGTCTGCTTCCTCTGATCTCCAGGGAGTTCTGGCTGTGGAGTCAGGGCCTCCAGGGAAGGCTGTGTCACCCGGCTGGCTCTGGCTCTAAGGCAGAATCTGGGTGCAGTCCAGGGAGGCAGTCTCCATGGGTGGGGACAGGCCGCAAGAGCAGCCTCCCGGCAGGAGAGACCAAAGCTCACACCCTTCCCAGCTCTCCTGAGGCAAAGGCCCCCAGAAACTGACAGATGCCCTCCACACCGAGGGCCTGTGCCAAGAGGAGCCCTGTGTACCAAATGGGCCAGCGGGCAGCAGATGGGACAAAACCTCTGGCAAGAACAAACTCTACTAAAGCTTTGGTGGCGCAAGCTTCTCATCCCAGCTGCCCAGGAGCCTGCTATCAGAGGAGCTCAAGAGCTGCAAGGGCGACAGAGTGAGTTCAAGGCCATCGTAGGAAATGCAGTGAGACCTCACCCCAAAAAGGACACGCAGGAGGGCTGGAGAGATGGCGCTTTGGTTAAGAGTCCTGCTCTTCCACGGGATCATACCGAGAGGAGGGTCTGGGGATACAGCTCAGTGATAGAGGGGTTCTGTTTCAATCCCAGCACCACCAAAAACAAACACGGAAACAACAAAACAGATGAGCCCACCCAGGCTAAGGAAAGCTTTCCAGTCTGAGGCCCACGACCCAAACCACACTCGACTGTTTGGAGACAGGGTCTTGTGTAACCCAGGCTGGCCTTGAACTCGGGGATCAAACCCAGAGCTTTATGCTAGCTGGATAGTCTCTACCAACTGAACTTCATCTCCAGCCTCGCAGTGTCTTTTTTTAGAGTCCGGTTTTTTGTTTGTAGGTGGTGTGTTGTGGGTTTTTCATTTCTGTTTTTTCGTTTGTTTGTCTTGTTTTGTTTTTCAGACTGCATCATTTAGTCCGGTTGTCCTTGAACTCACATCAATCCCTCTGCCTCAGCCTCCCAAACCCCGAGATTAAAGGCATGCACCTCAGTGTGTGAGGGGAGGCTACAAACTGCCTGAAGGAGGCAGCAGAGAATGCTCTGGGCTGCAGGGACCTCCTTAAAGTCCCTGGGACCTCAGAGCATTGCTAGATGAACTCTGGTTAGAATTGCTCCCCCGCCTTGACTGGATCGCCACTAGGCTGCACGACAGCAGTGCCCATCTTTGGGGCTCTCTGGCCAACCCCCTCATTTCTCCCTAGCCTAGTCTCCGCTCACATTCCTCCAATCACCCTGCTGCTCCCAGGGTCCACCCTGCCCCAGCTGCCAGCTCTGCCTGCCATGGCCCTCCGCTTCCATGTCCAACCCAAACCATCTGTGGTGGGCACCGCCCTGCCCTGACAGGGCTGCCAACCCGCTGCACGTGCTCACCCGCCCCTCCCAGGCTCTGGAACCAGTGAGGCCTGGGCCTCAAGGTCACATGGCGGACTCCTGGTGGCAGCCTTTTCCCAGCCTCACTGCACATTCCTCGAGGACCCTGGGGTTGGGTCTGTCCAGGTGACAGGAAACAAGCCCATCAGGCCTCTCTCCTCTGCTCTACTGTGCCCCACCCAGGGCGTCCTCCCACTCTCTCCTGCGGAGGCTTCTCTCAGGAAGCCTCACCAGCTGCCCCCGCAGCAGCCGCTTTCACTCTCTTGTGTTTTTTATCCAGCTGAGCAGAACCTCAGTGAGGAACTGGGGCTCTGTGTGTCTCTCCAAGGACTGAACTCTGGGGGGCAGTGATAACTTCCCATCTACGCGGCTCAAAAGACGGAGAGTGTGGAGCCGAGGTTCTAGCAGGCACTGATGGCTATCTGGGGGACCCCAGCCCAGCCTGAGGTGTAGGGGCCCCCAGCTCCCTGTCCCGGTCCCAGGCCTCCACTGTAGTGGACTTCCACAATGTTTCATTCCCCCCAGAGAGCACGGCCCCTCACATCCCTGCTTTCAGAGGGCGGCAGATGATGAACCTGCCAGACTAAATGCTTTTCCTCTTTGTGCTATGAGTTCCTCCCCACCTGGCTTCCCTTTCCCCACCTGCTGAAGAATCTGAACACTGGACAGCTGGGGGATGGTGGGGTTCCTGTGACCTGATAAAACACCTGTTTCCTCCAACAGAGCCTTGTTTGTACACAGAGGCAGGAAACCCCAGTCACAAGGGGGGAGGGCGTGTGACTCTATGGCTCTGGGACCACAACAGACCCGAGGAGCCTCAGAGGGACTGTAGCTGCTCCCTACCCCCACCCAGGCTCTAGGCCCACCCTGACCTAATCTAACCTCAGCAGCGGGGCTTTAAACTGGTACCCCTAGAATGCTTTCGAGTTCAACTCAACCCTGCTGCTTTCAGGGGTGGTGGGGAGGGCTGTGGTCTCTACAGAGTACGACCCCACGGCCTCCTCTGACTGCACACAAATGCACGGCTCAGAGCAAGCTGGGACAGAACCCTGGTCCTGGCACCCTCTGAGCTGCCCTCCAAGCCTAAGGACAGTGAGCTAGCTCACACTGACTTTCCAAAGGAGTCGAAGCAGGCCTCCTCGCTGGCCCTGGGCAGGGTGGAGCTAGAAACCCAGCTAGCTCTAAGCAGGGCTCTGAAAGGCAGGCTTCCTGACCCTGACCAAAGTGGCAAGGCGCAAGCCACCCTCGGAGATTTCTAGCTTGCCTCTAGAGAGGCAGCAGATAACCCAAATGCTCCACCAAACTTTCCCAGCCCTCCCAGGCTTCAAAGAAACACAGTTTCCAGGAACTTCCAAGTCCCACTGCCCACCCAGTGAGCGCAGAGCAACAAGGACAAAATGTCCCTTCAGTCCAGGGGCATCAGGCTTTGTACAGCCGGGGAACAGTCACAGGCCAAACCTGGGGCTGCACTACTTCCTGGTCCCAGAACTACCCTGGATGTTGCGCTTCAGGAAAAGCCCCCAAATGGACTGGATGAAGCCCACGGGTGTTGCCTGGGCTGTACTTGAACAGGGCCCTACAAACCAGGAGGCTCTGTGTGCAGCGCCTAGGAAAGGTCTGCAAATGGCTCGGCGGCCAAAGAGAGGTGATATTGTCTCCCTTTCCTTACAAAACCCGACTTCCTCACATTCAGTATGAGGGCTTTGTATGGACTAAACTTACTCTGTGGTGTGTGTGGGGGAGGACTTTCACGAATAGCACATCTCACCCAAGAAGCCACTGGGGCAGGGCAGGTACCAGGCCCAGCAGCCTGAGCCCTATACCTGAAGGGTCTACAATCAGGCCTGTCTAGCCCAAAGCAGAAGCACAGCTCTCTAGATGGGAAGCCAAATGGAGGCCCGTGAGCGAGGACAGCCAAGACCAAACCATGGCTAATGCCTGCCACCAACTGCCCTGGCACCTCTCTGGCAAAGCTGCAAATCCTCACTCTGCTTCTACAAGGGTGCTCGCTAGTCCACTCCCCAGATGGGAAACCGGGAGATGTTAACAGAAGGGCACACCAAGTGCTCCTGGATAGCAGCGCCCACTGCCTTGGTCTGATGAACTGTCAGGGTGCGCAAGGTAGCCAAGGCCTGAGGAAGACCGGTCAGAGGCTCCTGGAGGAGACGTGTGAAATAAGCCCTGAATGAGGAACGAGAAGGTGGAAGCCACATGAAGAGCCAGGGGGCAGGACGGCAAGCTGAGGGCACAAGTGGGAAAATCTGAGGTGAGGGGGAATCTTGTAGGTGTAAACCCCAGGAGGACACAGAGCGGGCTACTGTGGGGGGAGGGTAGGAAGATGGGGAGCCTCAGCCCTCAGGCTGTGGTAGATGGCTTAGACTTTCCCGCAAAAGCAGTGGAAGCCCTAAGAGGTTCAATGAGGCAAGATATGTGATCCGACCCAAGTTCCTACAGAGTCCTTTCACTGCTTTGTGACTGCGGGTGAAGGTATGGGTCAGGGAGGAGAGGGAGGCGAGGGGACCCTGGAGGAGGCATCTGCTCTCATCTAAGAGAAAGCAACCGTGAGGATACTTGGTGGGTGATACGACAAGCTGAGGAACAGGAAGCTCTGGGTGTATCTGGAGAAACATCCCCGAGCCACACTCCCATCCAGAGGGAGGCCACAGTGCATGCTGGGGCCATTCTTCATCTTCCTCTGCTGAACAACAAGCCGCTCACTGGAATCCCTGACAGCCCATGATGGGGCTGGCTCTGCCTAGGACACCCATAGCTGGGCCTTCTAAAATAGATGGGCATGCCCAGGGATAACCCTGCTTATGGTCATGTGGCATCCTGGTGCCATATCTAAACTCTAAAAAGCTTCACTATGCCCTAACTGGTACCCTACCACCATTAAGGCTTGGAGCAAACCCTCTCTGCGGGGAAGGCTGATCCTCACCCAGCTCTGACAGGAAGCCCGCTGGGCAACAGTACTTCCCTCCTTGGCGCCCCCAAGTCCTGCCTAACCCCTCACCCTAGCCCTCCGAAAGTTCGCTGCACAGTTTTCAGCCTGGACCTCAACCCAGGAACAGAGGGAAGTTCAATGGAACAGAGGGAAGCCCGAGTCCTATGTCATCCTTCTCCGAACCAGAACTGCTATTGGACCCACTGGATAAACACATGTACAAGTACCAGAGAGCTGTGGGGACGAGGGGCAGGGAAATCTGGACTCTGCCAAGGCCAAAAGCCTCAGCTTAAAAAAAAAAAAAAAAAAAAAAAAAGGAAAAGGTTGAGCCATAACCCTCATACCATAAAATGCACCACTTTCAAGTGTCTAATTCCATGGCTTTAGTAGCTAGGTAAGGTTGTGCAACGGTCATCACAACCTCATTCTACAACACACTCATCACCCCCCTCCCCAAAAGAAGCTCCACAGCCACTAGCAGTCAGCCCCTGTTCTCAACTACCTGCAACCCCTAGCAACCACTAAACTGTGCTGTCCTATCACCCACATGGCGAAAGGCTTTCCAGGTCACAGGCTTCATGAACCCACAGAAGGGGCCAAAGACTCATGTCGTCTCTGTCCTGTTTGGGATAGCACTGTCACGCAAAGCCACTTGCCTGAGTCTCCCTCAAGGATGATACCTTGGGTCCGACAGCACCAACTACCATAACCCAGCCAAACCCAGCAGCTTACTCCTTCCCTACCCCAACTCTGTTCTGAGTCTCAAGTCAGAGGAAATAAGATAAAACAAACAAACAAACACACACAAACCACAAACCAAGCAGGATGTGCTGTGAAGCGTGACAGAAAAACCCGAGTTTGAACCCCGGAACACACATGGTGCAAGGAGAAAAACAACTCCCGCAGATGGTTCTGTGACACCCCCACACGTGCACGCACATGCAGCAGCATGCACAAGCGCACACTCATCCATAAACGCACAAACAAAAACCTCGCACATCCACGGCTCCTGGTCTAGGCCACTAACTGCCTGCAAGACTGCGGAAGATGCCCCACCAACACCTCAGACCAATTTGCCAGAGAAGGTGGAAAAGAAACCAAATACCAAAAAAAGCTACTGGGCCAGGGGCTGAGAGTCTGGGTTCCGTGGCAGCTGGCTGTTGAGTCAGGCTCACTGCTCTGGGCAAGGCTGGAGCTGGCCTGTTGAGATGTCTCTGATATGGTAGCCACTTGGGTATCCCACTAACATATGGGCAGGGAAGGTCCCTGGAGCAGACTTTCCCTGGTACCTAGGGAAGCCTACCCATTGGTCTTGGGCATCTCAGCGTAACTGCTGAGCCTCTCTATACCCCCGGGAAATGCTGGGCAAAGAGAAAGGAGGCTTATATCCAGGCCCAGTTGGCCGGGCATGAGCGGCACACTGTCTGTCTTCCTACAGAGGAGTGTGGGAAAGAATCAGCTTTGGCAAAAGACTCCCTGCCTCCAGGGTCCCTGCAAGGCACTCCTTACCTGTTAAATGAGGGCATCTTTCCCAGTCAGGGGACAGATGTGCTCCCCAAACACAGAACAACCAACTTTGCTTTGTAAAACCAAACTATCCATGAATCCCCTGCACAGCTCTTCGTGGGTTGCAGGCTACGGTGACTTTTTATGACTTTTATGTGGTGTGTTCGGTCAGGTTTGTTAGAGAGACTCTCTTGGGCCAGGAAGATGGCATGGCAGCTAAAAACACGTGTGCAAGTTCGGAGAACGGACCCGGGCTCCCTTCTCAGAACCCACGTCCCAGTGGAGAGCACAGACTTCCGTTATCCTCTCAGTGTCCATGTCCCCCTAATACATCACACACACCCTGAATAGTCTCTCTACACTCCTGTACATCGATGTCCCCAATCCAGCATCCCCCAACACACACCCCTGCTCTGTCTCTAGCCCTGCTCAGCAGCTGATGCCATAGCCAGGAGAGTCAGTATATGTTTTCAGAAGGCAGTGGTGAGGACAGTGGCTGAGGAGGAGCGTAGGGGGACACAAGCTTGCGAAGGACACCAAGCAGGGTGAGTGGTGCTCGTCCTGACGGTGGGAACCCACCATTCTCCTACTTTTGTATCTCTCCAAGTCACCCTTACCCTTAGGCTGAATACTGCCCCCCCCAACCCCTGCCCCACACATCCCCAGTTCTAGGCATCTCCTATCCCTGGCTCAATCTATGAGCAAACCTCTAACCCACACTGCCCTTTCCCTGTGTTGCTGTGCAGCCCTGAAAGTCCCAAGGTCCATCTGGGGGCTCTGCCTTTTGTCGAGTCATGGTTGCCACAGTGAACCTAGTCCCAGCCCAAACAGTGCTTGCCAGTGATTTCAAAGTGGTAGGTGATGCCAACTGGCCCCCAGATCAATGGCTTTACACCCATTAGGGGACTTTAAAAGGTTATCTTTGTTAAGCACTGCTTGTACATGGCACAAAGACTCTCTCTAGGGCAAGTGGCAACTGTCAAGCAGTAGTGTCGGGAGCCAGCCACCTCTTCACGTACAAGAGAAGCACCTCATATGCCAAGCCATCCCAGAGCAGAAAAGGCAGGCAGACCAAAAAGTTGACATGCACAGCTCCCTGGTGAAGAATGGGAGTCCATTTCTGGAGTCTACCAGGCTTCCCCCTGTTAAGTGGCCCAGACTCCCCTCCCCACCCTCCTAACAGGGAACCTTAGCCAAAGCTTGTTTCTGGAGAATAGCCTGCGTCTCTCTTCTCGCCTGCCACAAGGTTCAATAAGGGGCTGCTTTCAGAACCACCATTCTTGGAATCACCCACAGTCTTCGGGGGTGGCCCCTGCCACTTCGCCATCCTAACCTCTAGCCCGGGGTCTCAACCTGCACCGGGCTTGTGGCTATACCCAACGGGCCTCCATGCTTTCCATACACCCTAATTCCCTGCTGAGGACAGCCTGGGATCCTTGTAGGAACTTTTCAAAAGTAGGGCTTCCCTGCTACCCAGCTCAGAACCAGCTCCTCACACTTTACCTGCAGCAAAGGGCCACAGGCCTGGCTCACAAGGAGCACAGCCATGTCACCAGGTTGACATCAGCTAGTTCATGTAGCTGACCCCTAACCGTGGAGCACACTTAGCAAACCCTTCCTGGTGTGTGAGACAAGACCAGCCTGATCAAAACTCATACCGTGTGGCAAGCGTTCCCGGCAAGGCTTAGGCATTGCTGGCATGGGAGCATAGCTCCTGAGGCACAACTAGGAAGTGGAAGAGATTCAGGCTCCTACCCGTTCTCCTCACACCCGAGATCCCTTGCTTCTCTGGAGAAAGCTAACCACAGAGCTCTTGCTCAGAGTATGCACATCACGGTAGGGCAGGTGCTCAGCTCAGAGGTTTGGTGACTTCCACCCACAACCCCAGCTCCATCCAACAAAGGCACCTGCTTGAGCAAGTTTGGAAGACAAAGGCCAACCGCGGAAAGAGCGGAGCCCAGGTACTCCTCCTTCAGTTTCCCCTTTGGGTCAGACTCCACTGGGTGTGAACTGGGTAAGAGCATCTAGGAATTCGCATCTGGCAGAGAAGTCCCTTTTTGTCCAAGCTTCACCTGAATAGGCAAGGAGGTAGCCAGCCCATGACAGGGCCCGACTGCTGGGGTCACTTACCAGCGGGGCTTGAGGCTGGGGATGCTGCCCGGGTCCCGAGGCCGGCGGGTAGTGCATGAGCAGATTGAAGGCAGAGTAGACAGTCTCTTTGTACATGCCACTGGCACACTCCGGGGCCTTCAGGCCTGGAAAAACCACAGCTGGGTGAGACACCAACCCGGCCAGCTCCTAAGGGCTGAGGGCTGTCTGATCCGGAGACAGACAAAAATACTGCCAAGGGGTCCTCTTCAAGTTCGTGACTTGACAGAGACCAGGAACCTTCGAATGGGTGGGAATATCCCCAAGTTCTGGGGGAAAGATCCAGGGCCCAGGCCTCCACTCAGCGGCTAGACTCCCCACCGCGCCCTCCTGCCTGGGAACCTTAGCCAAGGCTTGCTCCTCAGGGCGAAGAATTAGTCAATCACCTGGGCTGGAGGGGAGGCGGAGATGGCGGGGGTCTGTTTACTCCTATAAAGGTCAGGGCACCGGAAGTGACTCCAGCTCAGCGGCGCCCAGGAAACCCGCCCCCCACTCCCCCACCCCAGGTTCTAGCGTCTTCCCCGGCGGCTCAGAACTCACCGTCCTCCAGGGACTCTGGAAGTTTGTCCGAGAAAAGTCTCTGCGAAGTGTGCTCTCGTCCCAGGGCCTGCAGTGCGAAGCAGAGAGGCCGTGAGGGGCAGAGGGGACACGAGGGGCTTCAGAGATGGGACACACGGGGGGAGGGTGTGGGCACGGAGATGGGGGGGGGGCGGGTCCGCACGATCCCAACTCGGGACGAGGCTCCCCGGGGAGGAGCGGGCCGGGCTCACCTCGGGCGCCCCCTCCGCCTCTCCATGTACCCGGACTCCGGGACCCGGGACCCCGGCGCCTGCGGCCGCGCCTTCGGACTCATTCACCAGTGAGGACTTGAGCTCCGCCAGGTCCCGCTCGGGGCCCGCGGAGCTGTCGCGGTTCTTGTCGTCCTGTTCCTCGCCTTCGTCCTGGAAGGCCAGCAGCTCGTCGGGCGCGCCGAGGTCGTCGCCTGCTCCCGCGCCGCCCCCGCCGGAGTCCAGCTGCGGCATGGTGCGCTGCGCCCGCCGGGGCGCCGGGTGAGGGGCGCGGAGCCGGCCTGGGAGGCGGCGAGCCCACGGTGCGGAGCTCCGAGCCCGGAGCGCGGCGGGCGGAGCGCGCGCTGACTCCGCCTGAGCGGCCAGTGGGCGCGGGGCGAGGGCGCGGGGCACAGCCGCTCCGGGAGCTGGCGGGTCGGAACATCAAAGGCGCCGCGGGCAGAGTGCCGGGGGCGGAGCGGGCGCCGGGGCGGGGCCGCGGTGGGCGGGGCCGCGCCCAGACCCCGCCCCTGCTCTCCCTGGAGAGACCGGGACGGGCCCACTGGGCATAGTCTTAAAGGGCTCGCTCTCCTCGAGCCAGTCCCATCTCCAGCCTGAAATCCATCGCTCAACTGCGCAACTCCCGTTTCCTTATCTACAAGACAGCCACAGCTTGCGCCCAACTTCCTCCTCCAACTGCGGAGAATGGGTTCCTTAGAGCCGTGGGACGTGTGGGTGTTTTGGAACCTTGGCGTGACAGCATCCTTGGCCTGATCTGGAGGCTGCTAGAGGAGGGACCATGGCACACACAGACACACATACACACCTGCCCCTTTCACCATCCCCCGCCGGCCACATTCTAGACCCCCTGCTCACAGAAGCACAAGCATTCGCTTCCTCACATCCTTATCGAGCGCCTGCCTGTTGCATGTGCAACTCAAACACGGCAAATAGATGACAAGTGGCGGCCCGGAGGCGAGGAAAAACCATAAGCCGCTCACGTGGGTTCTCCAGCCCTCCACGGCTTTCCCAACTAAGTTCGATGCCTAGAACCTGCTGTCCAAGAATTGAGACTTTCTGGGTGGCCACGTGGGCCAATGGTATTTGATCTTGGGGTCTTTAGGCAGTACTTCATCTAGGAAGTTACATCCCAGGGCCCACTGACCCTGACTGTACCTAGGGCCTCTTCTTCAGGGGCATCTCCTTGGCACCCAGGGGCCGTATCCACGCATGCGGCCTTGACTGGCTACAACTAGGCCAATTGGATAGTGACACAGTAAGCTGAAGACGCGCACACCTCCGTCCCAAGCACGTGTGGCTCGACCCTTCCACCTCTTCCGAGAGCAGCTGGAACAGTGGCTAATTTGTGGAGGAGGACCCTGGCCGCCTCTCCGAGTCCGGGCCCCACAGGACCCCTGGCAGCGGCGCAAAGCCAGCCGGAAGACAGCCGCACCGCCCCTCCGGGTCCAGGCCCAGCCTGCCTGGCCGAGGATCAAAGAGACAGGGCCTTGCTTCTCAGCTCTCAGATCCTATCAGCGCCCTGCCAGCGGGGCTTCTGGGTCCTCCAGCTCCGGGCTGAGATGCCCATTCCTCCCTCCCCCTTCCCAGCTCTGGGGGACTTGGCCATTAGTGCTCAGCTTGGCAATAGAGATGCGGTGCAGACCCCGCCCTTGGCGCCTCTCGAGTCTTCCTCCCCACAGGTGCCAGCTTGCCGCTGGTTTTGACCCCATCCTCTCTGGATTGGGGGCAGGGCAGGGGTTCCAACGGAGATTACAGGAGAGGAAAGGCCCAGGATGGAGGCCTCCCTCACATCAACTCCGAGGCTGTGGTCAAAGCTTTGGCGGGGAGCACCTCTCTGAGAAAGTTGCACTGAGATTGTCCTAAGTCCAGGCACTGCGGATCCTCCTGTGTTTACGAGCCACTCCAGTTTAGGCAAAGTCGCTTCTATGATGGTTGGCAGACCATGAGGTCCCAACTGCCACAGGCCATTGGGGGTGGAAGTTCCCTGAAGAAAAGTCAGGGAAGGGGAGATGTGATTCCGCCCCCTCTCCAGGGTTCCCTCCCCTGCCCCCCAGCGAAGTATTGCCCTTTTATCAAAGAGCAAGGCCTCTCTGCTTTATTGGTGCAGAAGTGGCCTATCTTCAGATGGAACTGAAAAGGGAATGTTTTATATGCCCTTATTTGGCAAAAGAAAATATACTTTTCCCTGATTTGCTCACCCTCCCACCCTCAAGTTTCTTTGGATGACTTTATAGCGCTGTGAAATCCCCCAAGCCCGGGAACCACTGCCCTGAGGCATCCTGGCTCCAAGCCTCACCCCACTGGGATGAGCATTGGGTGGGGGGGGGGCGGTCAAGAAGGGAGAAAAAAAGAGCTTGAGGCCTGGGAGGGCAGGAGTAGAAGGGCTGAGTCTCCGCCTCCACCTCCACAGAAGTCTAAAGGCTTGCTGAGGACCTGCTGTTGTGCCCTCGCACAAGACGGTGGCCAAGAGGGGTCAGCGTGGCTTGGGATGGTGGGCGGGGGAGAAATTCACCTGGGTGTGGAAAGCCCCCACGGTTTGGAGAGCTAACCCAGCCTGGGCTACATAGTGAGATTCTATCTGAAGAAAATAAAAATAAATAATACGAACATAAAGAAGGCAGGTGCTATCTCCCAGCAGAAGCCCCTGGCCCAGACAGCACTGGTTCTGCAATCATCACCTCACAGATGATAATAGTGTGCTGGCATCCTTAGGAGCCTCTCACACATCATCACACTTATCATCACTAAACCCTGTGACATGGGGACAATAGTCCCCATTTCGCTAATGAGTGACTAAAGCTCAGAGAGGTTGTGTGAGTCACCCAAGGTGTCACAGCTTCAAAATGAGGGTGCTGAGCTGAGCTTCCAGCCTCTGGGGATCAGACCCCAGACCCAGTACCTAATTACCACACTCATATCTTTGTCACATCCCTGAAATCCCTAAGGGCCTTTTTTTTTTTTTTTTTTTTTTTTTTCTTTTAACCAGGCTGGCCTCAAACCCAGAAATTAGCTACGTGGCACTGGCAAACAAAATGCTGGGGATCCAGGCTTTTGGGTGATTCCTATTTCATGGAGGGACTGTGGAGAACCAGAAGGCTGGGGATGTGGCTCAGTTGACAGGATGCTTGTCTAGCACGTGCGAAGCACCGGGTTTGATTCCGTGTAAACCGAGGGTGGTGGTTCATGCCTGTGAGTCCAGCACTCAGCAGTTACAGGCAGGAGGCAGATGTAGAATCAGAAGTTTATGGTCCATCAGGGGCATGGGACCCTGTCTCAAAGGGGTGAGGAGCTCTCACAGGATGGTGTGTCTCAGTGGCCAAGCCCTTTGGTGGCTACTCCCTTGGAAGTTCCCAGAGAGCTGGGGTTGCAGACCAGCTGTGGGGGAGATCCAGGTTTTCTGTGGCCAAGCCACAGGTG
Source organism: Rhombomys opimus (assembly GCA_010120015.1). Classification (NCBI taxonomy): domain Eukaryota; kingdom Metazoa; phylum Chordata; class Mammalia; order Rodentia; family Muridae; genus Rhombomys; species Rhombomys opimus. Next base: position 884,555 of record REGO01000039.1, read on the forward strand.
GTAACTTCATCATTATGCAAACGACCAGGTGAACTAGATGGTCCTCAGAGGCAGAAGTAGAAAGACCCCGCCAGGCTTTACAGTTGGAGGGAGGATGCTCCTGAGTTTCTGCCCTGTGGGACTCGGGGCAAATCACTGGCCCCAGAGCTCCAGCATCCTCACAGGTGGAAGGGCGACAATCTGGGCCTGCCTCTCCCTCATGCTAGCATGAGGTTGGGTGAATCACTGTCTCCTAGTAAAGAGCTCAGCACAAAGCCTGGCACATTCCAAGGCTCTAATAAATGGGTGCTCCGGAGCTCGCTATTTTTCGGAAGTTGTTAGGCTAATTGTCTCTTCATGTAATGCCATGTAAATCATCTGACTGTTCTCATGGCCTGAGCCCACTTAATCATAGCTAAGTCTGAAAATACACATTTCCTCTCCTTTCCTTTCAAGTTCCTTTAACATGAAAGGCCCTCGTGAACTCTGTGACCTTTTCTAACAGGGAGATCCTTGAAATGTGGCATTTCCAGCAAATGGCTCAAAGGCACCCCAGATGGATTGAGTAAATTACAGCAGGGAGAGAGACTCAGGAGCAACAGAGAGCAGCCGTCTTCCTGCCTGCCAGCCCACTTGCCATCCTGTCGGGACTTGTCAGGAGCCACCTGAAGGGTGACTGCAGGCCCTAGTCAGGTTCGCTCCCTATAGGTGAACTTCTCTCAGGGCAGAGCTGGACACGGTCCCTGAGGCAGACTGCGGGTTATTCCTAGAAACTGTATAGTCTCTCTCCCTGTGTGTGTAAGGGAGGGTGTGTGTGCCACACAACAACAATGGTACAGTGGCATGATGCAGCTGCCTAGAAACACACACACACACACACAGACACACACACACACAGACACACACACACACATGAAAGCTGGCTTGATAAAATCCTTGCACGTGGGAAGCTGACGCAGCAGGATGGCTAGTTCAGGAACAGCATGAGCTACATAGTGAGTTTAAGTTTAGGACAAGAAACCTACCAAGAGACCCTGTCTTTAAAAAGCTCAAAACAAACAAACAAACAAACAAACAAAACAGCCAGACGGTGGTGGTGTATACCTTTGACCCCAGCACTCAGGAGGCAGAGGCAGGCAGATCTCTATGAACCCAGACATGTCTACAGAGCAAGTTCCAGGACAGACATGGCTACACAGAGAAACCTTCTGTCTTGCAAAATGAAACAACGAAAATAAAAACCGACCAACCTAAATAATAAAGCTGTTTTAGCTATGTAATTTTTACTGATGAAACCCTAAGACACTTTGCCTAAGATGGGAAGAGTAAGGAGTCTGGCCTATTTACCACTGTTTCCAAACCCCTCACTGGATTCCCAGGAAATGGACCTGAAATTCATTCATCAGAAGGAATGATCTGGGTCAGAGACAGCAAGGTGAGCCTGGGGTGTCTGACAAGCCCCTGTCACTTAAGAACTGGATAGGCTCAGGCCTATGCCCGGGTCCCCAATCTATAAGGGGCTTGTCAAGCAAATTCAAGCCACTCCTCTGTTTTCTGGGCCCAGAATTATCCAAAAACTGCAGGTATTCCTTACATGGTTTCAGGAGAGCAATGAGGGGTACACAACCATTAACCCCAGAGCTGAAAGTCAAGAAGCATTACAGGAAAGGGGTATGCCGAGTCTCTGCCTGGATGTGGGGGCTGCCTGTAACTTCAAGAGAGACGTACCTGCATCAATACTAGTTTGGGCTGCCCAGGCCTCTGAAGTAGGGAAGTCTCATGAGCCAAGGGAAATCATTAGATATTTGTCAGACAGTCTAACTGTTTGGTGGGGACAATACTCTCCTATCTAACCCACATGGACTAAGAACTCACTATAAAGCTAAGGCTGACCAGAAACTTGAATTCTTCCTATCCCATCCTCCAAAAGCCTAGGTGTGAACCATCAGTCCAGCTTTAGAGCTTTTTCTTTTCTTTCTCTTTCTTTCTTCCTTTCCTTTTTCCTTCCTTCCTTCCCTCTCTCTCTCTTTCTTTCCCTCCCTCCCTTCCTTCTTTCTTTCTTTCTTTCTTTCTTTCTTTCTTTCTTTCTTTCTTTCTTTCTTTTTCTTTCTTCCTTGCCAAGGATGACCCTCAGCTCCCACTCTTCTTGGTTTCAGGCCTACATCACTAAACCCTGCTTATGCGGTGCTGAGCATGCACCCAGGACTTCATGCTCACTGGGCAAGCACTCTCTCAATTGTACTGGCTTCCCATCCGTCCTAGTTAGGGTTTCTATCGCTGCAATGAAACACTATGACCAAGAGAAAATTGGAGAGGAGGGTTTATTTGGCATTGAAGGAAGTCAAAACAGAAACCCAAGCAGGGCTGGAACCTGGAGGCAGGAGCTCATGCAGAAGCCGTGAAGAGGTGCTGCTTACTGGCTAGCTCCCCATGGCTTGCTCAGTATGATTTTTTATAGAACCCAGGACCACCAGACCAAGGATGACAGTGCCCACAGTGGGATTCACCCATCTCCATCAATCACTAATCAGTTACAGTTGGATCTTATGGAGGCGTTTTCTCTGTTGAAGCTCCCTCCTTTCAGATACCTCTAGCTTGTGTCAATTTGCCATAAAAGTAGACAACACCCACCCTAGATCATTCTTCTTTATTTTTTATTTTTTAACTAGGAGAGGTGCCTTATTGTGAGGTCATATAGGACAATTTTCTTTTCTTTTCTTTTCTTTTCTTTTCTTTTCTTTTCTTTTCTTTTCTTTTCTTTTCTTTTCTTTTCTTTTCTTTTCTTTTCTTTTTTCCCACTTTTTCAAGACAGGATTTCTCTGTCCTGAAACACACTGTGTAGACCAGGCTGGCCTCAAACTCAGAGATCCTCCTGCCTCTCCCTCCGGAGTGCTAAGATTAAAGGTGTGTTCCACCATCGTCCGGCTCATAGGACAATTTTTCATCCTTTGGTTTTCTCCTACTTTGTTTTTGAGATAGAATCTGTCATTTCGGGTGCAGTACTGTGCTCTAGGATGGCTAGCCCTGGAGCTGTTGACTTATTCTCCTGTCTCTACTCCCTATTTTGCCATAGGAATGAATCCTGGGATTAAAGATGTGTGCTGCCACATCTGGCTTTTTTTTTTTTTACATGTCCAGGGATTTAACCTCAGGTCATCAGTATGCGTGGTAAGCACTTTTACCCACTGAGCCATCTCACTGGCTTCGGCGGTATTTTTATTTGTTTGCTTGCTTGTGTGTGTGTGTTGTTTATTGTTATTATTGCATTTGTTTATTTATTTTGTGTGTGCAGGTGGGTGCTACTGTTTGAACGTGGAGACCTGTGCATAAACTCCAGAAGCTGGTTCTTTCCTTCCACCATGTAGGTTCTGGGGATTGAACTCATTACATCATCATCATCATCATCACCATTTTTATTATTATCGTGTGTGTATGTACTCTGATGCATGCACACTCAGAGGTCAGAGCACTGTGTGGAGTTGATTCTTTCACGTTTTGTGGGTTTCCAGGGTTGAATTCCAATCACCAGGTATAGAGAGTAATCGTCTTTACTGCCTGGGCCATCTCACTACTCCAGCAGAACTTTCATCTGTGCCTTTCCTGAGTGTAAATTAGGACCGAGGCATAGCGTGGCAGTTAATAAATGCTCACCAGCTGTTGCACAAAGGTCCTGCATGGTTCCCAAGCTCCTGGGATACTGTGGTAGCATTTCAGTTTCTTAGTTGGCATCTCTACGATGTCTGAGAGGCCTTTGTGTTTTTAAGGCTGCAGATGGCCTTTCCCTGATCCAAAAAGCCTTCCCACTTGCAGGTCTGAAGGCTCCTTTCTTCCTTTAGAGCTCGCATTACCCTGAGCACTGAGGCCACTCAGGCCATCCCAGGCTCTTGGTTTGGTCCCTGTGAGTGTCCTGTCTGCTAGTTGCTGTCTTCACCTCTTGGTGATCAAAAGCTGGACCCTGGCCTGGCGTAGTGGCACAGGTCTGTGACTCCAGCTGCATAAGAGTCTGAAGGGGGAAGGTCTTGAGTTTAAGGCTGGTGTAGGCTATACAGGACGTCCAAAGGGCTACAGAGCAAGTCCCTGTCTCAAAAGGGAAAGGGGAAAAAAGATTTAAAATGTTTGGAGATCTAACTCAGTTGTAGCTCCAGGCAGGGGTGCACTTACCTGCTACGCACAAAGCCCTGGGTTTGATCCCCAGCATGAAATAAACTGGGTGTGGTGGTGCGTGTGTGTGTGTGTGTGTGTGTGTGTGTGTGTGTATAATCTTATTACCTGGGAGGTGGAGACAGGAGGATTAGTAGACTGCATGAGACCCGGTCTCAAAAACAAAACAAAACAAAGTAGAAACCAACCAACCAACCAAACGAACAAAAACCTCCAAAGTGCCAGAGAGATGGCTCAGTGGTTAACTTTTTTTTTTTTTTCTTGCTCCTGCAGAGGACCCGGGTCTTATCCCCTGCATCCATGCTAGGTAGCTCACGACTGCCTGTCACTCCAGCTCCAGGGCTTCAACATCCTCTCGATTTCCCAGGCACTCACGTGGGCACACACACTATACACACCACACACACACACACACACACACACACACATACACACACACACACGGAACCCTTAGCTGTTTTCTGTCAGAGCTCTGATGTGTGTGCCTTGTAGGCAAGACGCTCTGGAAGCTTCTCAAGGGTGGATAAGGAATGATATTTGTCCTTCAGAGCTGAGGAGGCTGGACGAGTTTTGTCTGGAGACATTGCTCGGGTGCCTGACTCGGGCAGATTTTTGCATAAGCAGTGGCCATTGGCCATCGCTCTCAGTGTCCCCAGCCAGCAGGGCCAAGCCCGGGAGTGAGCCCCTCCAGGTGGTGGCACTGACAAGACAAGTAGCTGCAGTGCCGTGACCGTGGGTGGAGAGTGGAGACCGGGGTGGAAGGACAGAAACCCGCTTGGTGCTGCCAGCAGAAAGCACCCAGAACAGACTGCCGGGAGCGTCTTCCAGCCAAGAGCCCGGCCTCCAGATGTCTGCAGGCTGGAGGAGCGCTGGCCCTGAGGGTACAGACAGGACTAATGGGAGGAAATTACTCGAGAGATTTCATCTGGGCCCGAGGAAGCGTACCAACCGGCCAGAGCTGGTGGACCATGGCAGCCCGGCTCAGCGGAGTCCTCTGTCCCTAGAGGCGTGGGAGCAGAAGCAGGGCTCCACAAGCTGGGCGGGTGTCCTTATCCTTCCGCCAAGTCCCCCCAGCGCTGAGGGCAGTCCCCTCTGCTTTCCAGGTGGCTCCGCTCTGCCTCTAACCCCTGAGCCCGGGCAGACGCCTGACCACACGTAAGGATAACTGGCTCCGAATGGGTGCTGGCGGCTGCTGTCTGGCTGGGTCCTCCAAAGAGATGATCTCAAAGGAGCTTAGCCAACCATGCCATCTTTTGGGGGAGAGATAGTTTGGTCCAGTGTGGAGCTGGGGCCTGCCAGCTTTGTGCCCCGTTCCCTCTCTACCCTACTGGGGACTGGGAGAGCGAAGATTGCCCCCCTCGCACGCTGAAGTTTGCTCTGAAAAGAAGCGGAAGGGGAGGAGAGCCAGTCTTTGGCTTGGCTCTTGACTCTAGTCGCTTAACCACCCTGTGTCTTACAGGGGTTCTTGTGAGGGTTAGAAGAGTTATCACAGCTGGCGAGATGGCTCTGGGAGTAGAGCGCTTGTCATGCAAGCCCGATGACCTGAGTTCAAGTCCCAGAGTCCACATAAAGGAAAGAGAGCGCCAATGCCATGGCCAATGCCATAAAACTGTCTGTGTGGCACGGGCGCCACCTCTCTTTCTCTCTCTCTCTCTCTCTCTCTCTCTCTCTCTCTCTCACACACACACACAACACAACAACAACCACGATAATAATAAAGGGCTAATGAAACAGTCTGGAGGGACAGGTCTCGAGAGCTGGAGGCCGAGGTTCCCTTCTTAGGATCTTTAGGCGCTGGGCTGGAACTGCTCATATCATTTTGAACTCCTTCACTGGCAGAGAATGGACATGGGTATGGACTAGCTGGGCCCAAGGATGACTCCAAACACATGCCCAGCAGGAAACTGTTTACCAGGGTCTTCCTGTCTGTTATCTTCTGGGCCCCGAAACCCCGAGCCGCCTCGGTCCATTTTACAGACAGAGGAAATTGTTGCTCAGAAAAAGGAAGTGAGTCACCCAAGGGCACACTGCTCAACCCTGGTCCTGGGGCTCCAAGCTGATTCTAACTCTGCAGCCGAAAGACATCTGTCTTTCCTAGCGTGAGGACGCTAGGGAGCAACAGGAACCCCCAAGTAAAGGCCCCCCGGTCTTCAACACACAGGTGTATCCAGATATTTCTCCCAGATGCTCTGGAGAGAGTGATGGATTGTCTCTCCCCCCCCATGACAGAGCCACTGCCCCTCCATTTTCTGATGTCTGGGAATTCCATGGCCACTTATTCACCACACCAGCTCTCCAAAGCTTCTTCCAGACACTAGGACTAGACAGGTCCAGGTCCTTCCTTGTTCTCACAAGGGATGCCGGTCTGACAGTTCCAAAACATTGTCCCCAGAAGTGGTCACCCAAGCGCTGCCTCGCTGATGGGGAACAGGACTGTTTCTAAAGACTCCTGCCCTGTCCTCCAATGTCTGGGTGTATCTGTCTGGGAGCAGGGTGGTGGCTGAGTCCTCAGAGCGCCATCAGCTCTCACAGTGAAAGTAACTCCTTTTCCTGGGGTCATTGGGGGCCTCCGCTGACACTGCGGTTTTTCTTAGCATCACTGCGCTGAGCTTTTTCTCACTGCTCTGTTATTAGTGATAAAGGGATTTCCTTCAGGGTCAAGCTTGTCTTTTTTTTTTTTTTTTAATGGCTTTGGAGTCTCTGTCCTCTCCCTGACTCTACCTTTTTCTGGAGCAAAAGGTAGTAGAGGCTGGCTCAAAGTAGCCCCATTTGTATCCCTGTCTTCCTGTCCTTGATTCCAGCTGGCCTGAAGGGACCCCAAAATAGCCTCAGCTCTGAGGACCTCTGGGGAAGACGATGCCTTTTTTAGGGATTTTTTTTTTTTTTTTTTTTTTTGAGATAGGGTCTCATGTAGCCCAGGCTAGCTTGGAACTCACTATTTAGCCGATGATGACCTTAAACTTCAAATCCTCTTGCCTCTGTCCCCCAAGCACTGGGATGATGTCATTCTGTTTCCGTGGTGCTGGAGAGCAAACCCAGGGCTCTGTGCTCTACCCACTGAGCAGCATCCCCAATCCAATGGGACTCCTTGTAGAATGACCCACTCATTCTTCTCTCCTCCTCCTTTCTGCCCACCCCAGGCTGCTCACACTTCTGGGGGAAGCATCTGGTTCTATTGACTACAGACAAGTAGTCTGTCCTTGGTGGGTGCAGAGCAGAGAAGAAATGAGAGCTGGCCCCTCTGGAACTCCTGATTCGTTGTGGCAGTGGTCCTGTGGCTGAGACCTCCCCTTCTGAAATCCACAGCCTCTGGGGCTCCATGGGGTCTTGACTGTTCGTGTGGATTCAGAATGGCCAGGGCCCAGGGTGCATCTGGGAAGCCCTCAATTCTGACCCGGGGCCTCATACTTGGCAGTTGATTTGGGGAAATGCTGCCTACTCTTTGCTGGGCCCTGTTCTGGGGGCCCCAAAGTGGGATGCGCGCGTGGCAGTTTCAAGGCGTCTATTCCAGGCTTTGCAAATTTCTGTGTGTGTGTGTGTGTGTGTGTCTGTGTGTGTGTGTGTGTGTACCCCTGCCTGAGTGAATGGCTGCTCCCCTGATGCCTTTAGGGATGAGAAGCAGGCCCGCACGGGAAAGTCCTCAGCCCCTTTGTCTGCTGAGAATCTCACGTGAGGCTGACCCACAGAGCCTCTGTGTTCCCCACAAGACCTTCCCCTTGCACCCACAGAAAGTCCCAAAGTTGCCCCTAGGCAAAGCTTTCAGGCTGGTTGGGAGCTTAGTGGAAGGGGTAACGGGCCCTACTTGTCACCGAGGCTGCCCAGACACACAGAACAGGAAGGCAGAGGGTGGCACCGAATGGACGGGTAGGAGAGGTGCCAGGTGGGGCTCAGAGGGCTTTGAGAACAGCCAGAAGCAGTGTGGTCAGGGAGAACCTTGGGGGAGTGTTGGGAGTGAGATGAAGGCAGGGTAGGAGGGGTTCCGTGGAGTAGAGGCTAAGGGCACTCCCTGAACACTGAAGAAAGAGGACAGAACTAGGACTCTAGGACAGAATGGCAGACCCTGTGGACAAGTATGTGCTGGTGGGAAACTGAGGCTCACGGCCAGTGAGATTTCCTCCACCTTATTGCCCATGACTATAGGAACCGTGTCTCATTCTTTAGCCCAAACTGACCTGAAACTTGATATGTCATCCAGGCTGGCCTCAGACTTCTGACAATACTTTTGCCTCAGCCTCCCCCAAAATGGTGGGATTGTAGATACGAGCTACTGTGTGGAGCTCGAAGGAAATCTTGAATATGAAACGAACAAACCGAAAGCATGGTTTCATGTAAAAAGCACTGTTGCTTTTGGAATGAAAAACTAAACCATTAAATGTTATCATTTTTAAAATGCATGAACCTGGTGGTGGTGGCTCAAGCCTTTAATCCCAGCAATCGGGAGGCAGAGGCAGACGGATGAGAGTTTGAGGCTAGCGTGGTCTACCAAGTGAGTTCCAGGACAGTTAGGGCTACACAGAGAAACCCGGTAGTAAGAATTTTGGAATTTTGATTTCTTTCCAAAACAAAACAAAACAAAAAAAAAAAAAAAAACAAACAAGACAGAAACATTATAAGACTATGTTTTAGTTTTAATCCCAGGTGTGGGCATATGGGGCTGCCTTGCAGCTGCTGCCAATGATTTGCCTCATGCTCTAACAGAGGCGTGCTTTTGCCAGCTGCAGCTAATTCCCGAAATTGTGGGACATTTGGGATTCTGGGAACTTTTCAGACTTTGTGTAAATGCCAAAACCCCTTAGGTGGTGCTGATGGTTGTCGGTTGCCCTTGGTCTCTGTTTGTTAAGTAGCCGTGCACAAAGAAGAAACAAGAAAGAGAAATTAAATATCCTGCCGACAAAGACCAAACTTGCCCCAAGGAACTCAATTCCCCTAACCAGCAGCAAGTTGTCTAACGATAATGATAACGATAATGTTGCCCCCTTTTCCGACCCCTGACTTTATTCAGGGTTGGAAGGGTGGAAGAAAGAAGAACCCATAAAATAGCAGACGCTGGTTACCAAAACCCTGTTTTGAAAAACAAAATAATTATAATATTTATAACAATAATTATTATTGTAAAATAAAAAAGGTGCATGGACCAGGGCGATGGTCCCTTCGGTGTGTAAGGGGCCTTCAACCAAGCCTAACAACCTGAGTTCTTTGCCTAGAAAGGAACTGACTCTTGCAACCTGTTCCCTGAACTCCATGCATGATGTAAAAATGCACGTATGTATTTACTGTGTGTGTGTGTGTGACATGCAAGCAGGAACCCACAGAGGCCAGAAGAGCTCATTGGATTGCCTGGAATTGGAGTTACAGACACTTGTGAACCACCGTGTGAGTGTAGGGATTGAACCCGGGCCCTCAGCAAGGGCAGCCAGTGCTCTTAACCATTCAGCCGTCTCTTCCGGCCCCGCAATGACTTTTTTTTTTTAATGCAAAAACTGGATTGCTGACGGCGCACTTGCAATCCCAGCGCTGGTGGAAGCAGGAGGATCAGCACTTCTAGGTCATCCTCCACTACCTAGCGAGTCTAGACCAGCCTGGGATTCGAGACACCGAGATATTTAGGTGTGGGGCTGGAGAGACATCTCAGCAGTTAAGAGCGCTCCCTGTTCTTCAGAGGACAGCAGTTCACAGCCCAAACCCACAGAGTGCAGCTCACAAACGCCTGTAACTCCTGCTCCAGGGGCTCTGACATCCCCTCCCGCCCTCCACAGGCACCTGAAACACGTGACCTACACACATACATCTACATGCATTAAAAAAAGTTCAAGTGCAGGTGGAAATCAAACCTTCAGCTGCGGGTAGAGGGGGGCGAAGGCCTCACATGACGAAGCAATCCACTCATTTACTGCCCTGGGCCAGCCTTACCCTGGGGCCCATTCAACAGCCCCCTTCCTCGCTGCACGCGGAGGCCGTGATTCAGCGAAAGCAGCAGGGGCTGTGCACAGGCGCCCCCTGGTGGCTGTCTCTGGAAGAGGACGCTCTCTGCTCTGCAGTAGCGTGGAAGGAATTTCTGCTGTTTGGATGCTGGGTCCCTCAAAAGAGAAACCCTTTCCCCTTTCCTTTCCAACAGTGGCTACCTCTGAGGGACTCTGTCTCGTACAGGCCATCAGGGGTTGTGGTAGTGTGTTCACCTGGGCTCTGAAGCAGGCCTGGTGGTCACACATATGGAAGTTCAGGGGTCACGATAATCTTTTGTAAGATCGTTAACACAGGGCCCAACAGAGGTGACAGGCTGTGTCAGAGCTCTGGCAGCTTGACTGCCCCCAAGTCTCCCGCCCTGACCTCATCTTCAGCATTGATGACTGATCTCTGAGTGGGACAAGGTGTCTCTGACAGTAGCAGGCCTGGCTCGGCTTCTCAGGCTGGTAGGATAACAAAGCCAGCCTTGACAGTGACAGAGCTTCCTCCAATTTACTGAACACCAACCCCCGTGACACCCAGTGAACTCTCTGAACAGCTCTCCGGAAGGGACTCTGGAGTCTTGAGAGAGGGAGGGTCTCATGTAGCCCAGGCTGGCCTCTATTCCACAGTGTAGCTAAGGACAGCCTTGAACTCCTGCTCTTCCTGCCTACACTCCAAGTGCTGGGATTACAGGTTTGTGCTGCTACCCTTGGCTAGTTCATTTCACTCTGAACTATGCATCCCTGAAATGTTACTTACTTTATTTTAAGCAATCTCCTCTAGCTCAGGCTGGCCTTGAACCGGATGTGTAGCTGAGAATGACCTTGGATTTCTGATCTTCCTACCTCTCCCTCTTGAGAGCTGGGATCGGGATCGCAGACATGTGGCCTGGTATAAGATTATCAACGGCAGTCATGGTGCACATTTTTAATCCAGCACTCGGGAGGCAGGGGAAGGTGGGTCTCTCTCTGTGAGTCTGAGGCCAGCCTGCTCTACAGTTCTAGGGCAGCTAAGGCTGTTACACAGAGAAACCCTGTCTTGAAAAACCAAGGAATATAGATATTTTCTTGGGCCATCTGATAAGGATGCTTGGTGCCAAAACTGATGAACTTGACCCCTGGCAGAGGGGGAGAATCAATTCCTGCAAGTTGTCCATTGGCATACATGATTACACACACACACACCCCCATTAACGTAATTAAAAATTTTTTCTTGTATAGCCACAAAGCCATGATCACATTCTTTAAAATCAAAATTCCCCACGCTTAAGGCAGGAGGAACCAGTCACTTTCAGATCAACAGACTTGCAGGACACAGATGATTAGGCCCGAAGTCACACAGCTGCTAAATTCTGGAGATGGGATTTGAACCTAGGGAGCTGGTTCGGGAGCCACCTCTCCGGGCCTCAGTTTCCAGATCTGAAGTGGAGGTGATAACGCTCCACTGCCTTCCAGGGCAACGGACAGGGGTAGCACGTTCCGCTTGCTTCCAATAACAAGAAAGTAACAGTGGAACATCAGGCAAGCAGAAGGCAGAGTTAACAGAAAATGAGCATAACTAAGAAACACGACAACTAAGAAAACCAAGGCGTGCCGAGCCCTCCCCAGTAAGATAGGGCCTTCTCCTCATCTCATTTGTGCTGTACCGAAATCTTGTGAGCGTAATCAACAGCTTCGTTTTACAGGTGAGGGGACTAAGGAGCCCACGAGGGAGGAAGTGAGCGGGGTTGCCCCCGCAGCCTGGCAAGGGCAGCTTCTGAAGCCAGGCCGGGGAGAGTGAGAAGATGGCAGAAAACCCAAGGGTGTGTCCGGAGCTGAAAACGGGTCTTTGCCAAGGGCTTGGGGGGCAGCCCGCCACCCTGGGGTTCGTGCTTTCGGAATTATTGCTGCTTCGAGGCTGGAGACGTCAGCTCTGGTGGTCCTAGGCAAAACAGGACTTCATTGGAAGCATGTGGGATTGCTCCCGGGATGGATTAGGAGGAGGAAGCCAGGCTGAGAAAAACAGGAGTGTGGCCCAGCCCCTGGGGCCTGAAGTCAGCAGCTTGTCCATCCGGGCCCTGCCCTTGGCATCAATCTCCAGCTGCCGGGGGTTCTCTGCTTGGGTGTGCTTTGTGAGACTTAGGTCCGGAGACCCAGAGGGCCAGGCTAGGGGTTGCAGGCAAACAGTCCCCGCCATCACAGAAAGACGGGAGGCACGCACTTTTCTTGGAAGGTTCTAGAGCCCTGGGCCATGGCCTGGGGGGGGGGGGTGTTTCAGTGGAGAGAAGTAGCTTGAGTTGGAGGGGGTTCCCCCACCTTTCTCCCCCCCCTCCCCAACCCGCACCCCAACTCAGCTAGCTCTGGTTTTCACACTGTAATTTTGCTCCTGGCCCTCCGGTGTGAGTCACACGTGAAAGTATCTTGTTTTGCTCTGCCTCTGTCTACTGCCGCTGCCACCTTCACCGCAGCCGCCACCTCTAGGTAGGAGGCTCGGTCCCAGGCTGCACAGAGCCCGGTTCTAGATAAAGGACAGGATACCCCGTCTACTACCGGTTGCTGTGAGTTGTGAGAGCAAAGCTAGTGTCAGGGGGGGAATTTTCCAGCCTTCGTGTCCCATGCAAATCGGATGCAAATGACTGGTGAAGATAGGGTAGGTACCCTAGTGGACTTGGGAGAACTAGGTGCAGCTCTGGCCAGGGGGAACACCTTTGTCCCCCGGAGTTCCCAGAGGGGGCTTTTAACACAGCTCACTCCCTGGGAGAGAGGGCCCTGGCCACTTCTTCCTTCTCCTGGAGACCTGCTTTGGCCACTGCTGGACTTGGCACCCTTAGGGCCCTGAGGGTCTCCGTGTAAAGAGTAGGTGAAAGAGCAAAAGGAATGAGGGAAGGGGTGTGATCAAAGTTCGTTATGTGCAGGCGGGAAATTGTAAAAAAAAAAAAAAAATAATAATAATAATAATTTAAAAATTGCCCCAGCTGGCTTGGTTGTAGTGAGCAAGCTAGGAAGACAAGGGAAGTCTGGGAAACATGAGAAAGAAAGAGGTCTGCCCCTCCGTGTCTGGTTGAAGCATCTCGTTAGCTAGGTTAGCTAGGGATCCGGGTCTTTAATTTTTTTTTTTTTTTTTTTTTTTTTGGTGTTGTTGTTCCCAGCCCAACAACCTTGGCTTAAGGCCTTTCTCCCTTCCCGGCTGTCATCCTACAGCTCTCCAGGACTCTCACTAGAAACACCCCTTACAATAAAAAGACGTGATCTAACCTCCTTGTATGACCCAAGCAGCTCCTGCTTTTATTTTATCCTCTTGGAAATCCATCCAGACATTTCCAGAGCCACCCGGCAATCTCACTCGTCAAAAAGAGAGAGAAATAGAGAGAGAAAACATAAGTTTCTTAGCAATCCTTTGAGATGTAACATGGAGACCCGCCCAAATGGCCTATGTGATTGATCAGTGCCAAGATACTTCACTGTGACTCCCCGGGGAAGCCCACACCCATACTTGGGGGTGTCTTCTTTCCCCGAATGCCTCTCTCTATTTTTAATCAACTCCTGCTTTCATACTGGCTCATCCTGAAATCCTTTTCTGTGTTGAAGTCGGCCATGCAGTTTTACCCCAAGTCAGCTCCGCAGATGATAAAGAAAAGTCCTCTGGATGCTGTGGGAGATAGCATCGGGCTGTGTCTCCAGCCCTGCAGCCCTGGCACCCCTGCCAATGGTGGCGCATGCTTGTGGCCTTGTGACAGACCTATTCCGAAGCCTGGGTGGTAGTGTGTGTGTGTGTGTGTGTGTGTGTGTGTGTGTGTGTTGCCTACATGTGTGTCTCTGTACTATTCGCATGCGGTGCCTGTAGAGGCCAGAAGATGATGGCAGAAACCCCCGGAGCTTGAGTTATACGTGGTTGTGAGCCTCCTGATGTTGTGGGGTGTTGGGAATTGAACTCGGCTTGATGGCAGGTGTTCTTACCCCTGAGCTGTCTCATTGGCTTTGGAGGGAGCTAGTCTAAGGAAAGGTGCTGTGTGTGGCCAGGTGTGGGGCACCTGTAATTCCAGTTCCAGGAATGTGGAGGCACGAAGGCTGGACGTTCAAAGCTATCTTTGGTTATATAGTGAGTTCAAGGCCAGCCTGGGCCACGTGAAATCCTGTTGATAGAGAGGCACAGAGGCAGAGGGAGGGGTGGTCAGAGGGAGGGAGAGGAGAAGGAAGGGGGGGAGTGATGGGGGGGCACTGTGTCCTTCCCTTCCTTTGGCTGTCAGGCTGTTTTGGAGCAATGGACCCCAAAGAATTAACATTTCAGCTGGCAAGGTGACATAGGCCTGTAATCCCAGCATTCAGGGAGGCAGAGGCAGGCAGATCGCTGTGAGTTCTAGGCCAGTCAGGTCCACAAAGTGAGTCCAGGACAGTCAAGGCTACACAGAGAAACCCTGTCTTGAAAAATCAGAACAACAACAACAAAACTCAAAACAAACCCTCAGCTATGTTTTGTCAGCATGTTTATGTTTTAATCCCAGGTGTTTGATATAAGGCTGATTCAGATTGTCCACAGCAGCAGACTATTTGCCTCGTGTGGGCTTTGAGAGAGGCTCTTTGCCAGCTGCGGATAATCTAAACCTGAGAACTCTGGAAAGAGAATGAATACCAGAGCCCAGAGAATATTATGGGGCTCCAAGAAAGAAGGCATCTGCCGGTGCTTCCCTCCTGCTGCTCCTGATTGCTGTTGATGCAGTTTGAGAAGTTAAAGATGTCTTGAAACCAAGGATTGGACTTGCCCCAAAGAACCGGATGACCCTAACCAGCAGGAAGTAGCTAAAGAGAACTATGCCCCTTCTCTCCACTAACCTTCTTTCTCTCCTACCTGGTGTTTGGGGTGCTGGAAGGGATTGGGGTGGAAAAGGGAGAAAGCAATAATAAGAAACCCAATAAAATTATATATATATAATTTTTTTAATTGCCTGTGGCTCTCTCTCCAGCCTTGAGATTTGATATTTTTTGTCAGGGTGTCTCAGTCTTGGCTTTAGGGAGCCAGATGGCTGTTCTATTGGTGGGGGTGGGGATAAGAATGGGAAAGTGCCTATACATGGGGGGAGAAGAGGGTAAGAGTGAGTATGTGCGTATGTGTTTGCATGTGGAGGTCAGAGGTCACCCACCTCACCTTTTAAAGTGTTCCTTGACAACTTCATTTTTATTTTACTTATTTATTTTTGATATTTCAGGACAGGATCTTGCCATGTAACTCTGGCTGGCCTCTGCTTCCTAAGTGCTGGGATGAAAGGCATGTCCTACCATGTCTGGCCTTGATAATTTTATACACACACACACACACACACACACACACACAGTGGGTTCTGCTCACACATACCCTCCTACCGTTTCTTTTCCCCTCCTCCCACCAAGACCTCCCCACTATCATGTCCTTTTGTTTGTTTTTTTGAGAAACAGTCTCACTATGTAGCCCTGGCTGTCCTGGGACTCTCTATGTAGACCAGGCTGGCCTCGAACTCACAGAGATCCATTGGCCTCTGCCTCCCGAGTGCTGGGATGAAAGGCGGGGGTTTAACCAGGGCTGCCTTCAGGCCATAGTTAAGGAGTTATCCCCTGGAGTCACAGCACTGATGGTGACTCTTGCTGCCACCAGCAGCCATCAACCGGGTCTTTCTACCTTAGTGTGTTAAACTCTGGGAGTTGAACTCAGGCCACCAGGTCCTTGTGGCAAGTACCCTACCTGCTGAGCCACCTCACCGGCCCACTGCCCTGTTCTGGCGGTGCCGTGGTGTCCCATGTGCGTGACCTGTGCTTGAACGGGCTGCCCCCCTTCGGAGCGTCAGGTGTTTTTGACACTTGTGGCAGTGATCCGTGCTGGGTGCATCTCACACATGGGTAAGTCTACCTGTGGCTGTTCTCTAGCCGTGGAAATGCCAGGTTGTGCAGGAAGAGCATTTGGCCTGCACTTGTGATAAGAACACTGCCTCCAAGGGGCTGGAGAGATGGCTCAGAGGTTAAGAACACTCACTGTTCTTCCAAAGGTCCTGAGTTCAGTTCTCAGCAATTACCACATAGTGGCTGATAACCATCTTTAGTAAGATATGTGTGGAGGCAGAATGTTGTATAAATAATAAATAAATCATAAAAAAATTAAAAAAAAAAAAAAAAAAGAACACTGCCTCCATAGGAGAGCTCCCAGCTCAGGTCCGTGTGTTCGTGTGCTCGTGTGTGTGTGTGTGTGTACGGCCACACTAGTGTTACCGAATGGGATGATGCCCTTCTGAGGGGAGAGAGGCTCCTCCCATTGCATCTGTGCTCTGTTCTACGGGAGGATTGAGGACCCGCTTTCAGTTCTTCGTCTCTCAGCTCTCTGTGACTTTCATCCATTTTCCCTCAGGTTGTTAGACTTCTGAGTTTTTAGGAGTGACGTGCCTGAGCTAAGCATGAGCATGTGTGCCTGTAACCCCAGGGCCTGGTGCGGCTGAGGCAGGAAGGCGAGGGGTTCAAGGCCGGCGTGGGCTTCATGAGACCTTGTCTCAAAAGCAAACACTGCCCCCTCCTCCACAACATAGAAACAAGGAGCTGGGAAGATGGCTCAGTGGATGGGGTTGTTGCTGTGCAAACACGAGGGGCTCGAGTCTAGAGCTCCAGCACGCATGTAGAAAAGCCATGCACGGGTTTGTGTGTGTGTGTGTGTGTTTGTGTGCATGTGTGTGCATGCATGCACACACCAGCACTTGTGTGTGCAGACAGGAGAATCTCAGGACACCGTTGGCCAGCCAACTGGTGAGCTCCAGTTTTGGTAAGATAGTGAGAGGCTGTCTCAAAAAATTAAATCGGAAGCTGGGTACGGTAGCACGTGCCCCTCCCAGCACTAGAGAGGCAGGTGGAGTTCTGTGAGTTCCAGGCCAGCAAGGGTTACATAGTGAGAGCCTGTATCAAAACAAACAAACACAAAAAATACTAAGAGCATTTGAGGAAAATACCCCACATTAACTTCTGGCTTAAATAGGTGCACACATAGGAAAACATGAATGAGTGTGAGTGCATGTGTACACACACACACACACACACACACACACACACACACACACACACAGCATGTGGAACCCCAGGCCTGGCCTCTTGCCTTTGCTGGAGCTCTATGTTTGGCTCTGTGGAACTCCAGAAGGACCGAGGAGGACCCTGTGGGATCACCCTGAGTTTCCATGGAGTGGCTGGTGGGCAGAAAGGTTGGCTGCAAGGTCCTACAGTGTAGACAGCCAGGCCTTTTTCCACAGGAGATTCCACGGGGTGGTCTGGTTTCAGTTGCTACCAAGGCTGACAATGCACACAGCCGGGAGGTACCATCGTATATGGAGACCGTGATGTGAATGTCATGCCTGACCCCAGAACTATGTGGCATGGTGGACCTGACACAAGCAGCATGGGACTGGCTGTGCCTGAGGCTGGGGAGGGCCAATTGTTGGCTATGTGTGCACTGATCGGTATCTGTGCAGAACAAAATGGCCTCCCTCCGGGATCTCTGATAGCGGGGACTTGGCTTCCTAGGAAGATCACCTTCCCACCTGGTTAGTTTAGTGGAAGGGGTGTGTCCTGGCAGAACAGATGGCCTTGGGAGGGAAGTGTGGAGTTAGCCTGGGCACCAAGGAGCCAAGGTGGCTGTGGGGAAGCTGAGTGCTTTCTTGCCTTTCCTTAAATTACCAGCGTCTGTCCAGGAGAAGGCAGAGTTAGTCGGCTGGATGAAGGAGAAGCAAGGTGGCTCACAGCCGTTCTCCCAGGCTGGGCACACCAGCAAGCTGAGAGCCCTGTGGAGCTGCAGGTGGGGTGCAAGTAGAGAACCTCAGGGCTGGAGCTCCTCTGAATGACACTGGGGGGGGGGGCGTAGCCCTCTGCTTCCCTTCTTGAAGATGTCCTCCCACTGCCGCCGCCACCAAGCTGGGAAAGGAAGTGCTACAGGGTACCTGGGTGTGGGCTGTGCTCCAGGGCCTGCTGCACCTTCAGCAAACTCGCCTGGTCCCTTGGGTTGAGTGCGTCTCAATGGCCAGCACCCTGTGCCTCGGGCTTCTCAGATCAAAAGGAGGAGGCTGACCTACCTTCTGTACGGCTCTGGGCTTGTCCTCAAGTCCTCTGAGATTCAAGACCAGCCTTCCTCACCCTTCCTTCTGCAAGGGTAGAAATGTTCTCTGCTCACTGATTTGGTGGCCACGAGTCACAGTGTAGCCCTTGTGGCAGGACTAGCGTGACCAGAGAGCTATATGGTAAATTGAATTGAGTTCCAGTGTGGCTGGTGGCTGCTGGGTTGGGTTCTGGAGCTCTGGAGTCTTGGGCCTCGACAACCTCTCCCAGCTCTCTGGGATCCTGGAGAATAGGAAGTGATCAGTGTATAGATTCAGGGGTATAGATTCATCCCACCCCAGACTCTAGGAAACACCAGTTTTTCTCTTGTTACCAAAACCTTGTTTTTGACATTGTATGTTTTATTGTTTTTTATTTATAATTTTTAATTTTTCAGCGAGGTGGTGGTAGGAAACACCTTGAATCCCAGCACTCGGAGGAAAAAGCAGGCAGATGTCTGAGTTCAAGGCCAGCTTGGTGTACAGAGTGTGTTCTAGGACAGCCAGAGAAACCCTGTCTCAATAAAAAGTATAATTTTTATCTTTTCAAATTATACTTACATCATTTTCACCTTCCCTTTTCTCCCTCCAACTCCTCCCATCCACCCTTGCTTTCTCATATTCTTTCTTTCTTCCTTCCTTCCTCTTTCTTTCTTTCTTTCTTTTTTTCTGTTTTTCTAGACAGGGTTTCTCTGTGTAGCCTTGGCTGCCCTGGACTCCCTTTGAGGCTGGCCTCAAACTCACAGGGATCCACCTGCCTCTGCCTCCTGGAGTGCTGGGATTATACACGTGTGCCACTGTGCCCAGCTGCCTTTTTTTCTTTAATTGTTCTCTCTCTCTCTCTCTCTCTCTCTCTCTCTCTCACACACACACACATACACACCCCTAAATACGTAAAATACACAACCTGCTCTGACAGAGACTCTGCAGGTGTCACAGCAGACAAGAAAGCGAACCACAGTGAAATGAGAATGAAGACTCAGTTCAGACTGGCTTCATCCACCTGGATCAAGACTTCGACGAATCTGATGCCAGGCAGTTCACTGTCAGCATATTTAAAACACTGCATAGGCTGGAGAGATGGCTCAGAGGTTAAGAGCACTGGGTCCTCTTTCAAAGGTCCTGAGTTCAATTCCCAGCAACCACATTGTGGCTCACAACCATCTATAATGAGATCTGATGCCCTCTTTTGACCTGCAGGTGTATATGCAGGCAGAACATTGTACACATAATAAATAAACTTTCAAACAAACAAACAAACAAAAACAATACCCACTCCCAGCCTTCTAGGCTGAAAACAGGCATTTCCTTTGAGGAGAGGCCCCTGCCTTTTTTAGCATTCCTGGGTTTCCTAGTTCTTATACGTGGGCTCAAAGACCTTGTGTCTCCAACACGGCTCAGTCCGTACAATGTTATTTGTATGGATATGATTTCAGGGCTGACCGCTTGATACTGGACAACCAACTGGGGGCTCTCTTCTGGAGAGGACCATTTCTCCTGCTCTCAGCATTTTCAAGTTGTCTGTCGTTATTTGTCTAGGGTTGACTCCCCTTTCATGCTAGCACCTCCATTTCGGTCACTCTTCAGGTCTTGTTCAGGCAGCCATGTTGGTGAGACTTCATGGGTGTAGCCTCCCTGACATTTCCAGGAGACAAAAATCTCCCAGCGGACTTCCTGTTTCTCCGACTCTCACGGTCTTTCCTCCCCTTCTTCCACAGTGATCCCTGAGCCTTAGGTGGGCAGGAATTCTGTTAAGGATGTATCCGTTGGGACTGGCATTTTGATTGGTTGTGGTTTTCTGTAATGGTCTCTGTCTATTGTAAAGAGAAGTTTCTTTGATGTGGGGTGAAAACTACATTCATTTGTGGGTATGAGAGCAAACACTGAAAATATAGTCAGGAAAGTTGGGTAAAGCAGTGGTCGTAGGTTCTCCTCCAAGATCCATGATTTCACTAGGGCTGAGTGGTTGGCTAGGTTTCCAGGAGCAGGCATGGTTTCTCTCTTGCTGAGCGGGCCTTCAGTCCAGTTAGAGAGCTGTTGGTTACTGCCAAGGTATGCAGTCCACTGCTGCACCCTTAGGGGGGTCATGCCGTGCTGGTTGCTGGGCAGGCAGCTTAGCTGGGCAGGACTGTTGCTTCTTTCTCCCCTTGGAAGCTTGCACAGCGCCTTCTGCTGCTCTGAAAGCCGGTCCTCAGTGAGGAGGCTTTCAGATCAGATCCAGCTGCGAACCTTCAGGTCCCTTCTACCTGTCAGAGGTAACCAAGGGTATCTATCAGTAAAGGCCTGTGTGTTTCTCTCATGCTTGGTGTTGGGGGTTTTTTGTTAGATATTCTATGGCTCTTGGGGAGGGGAGTGTTGTTATCCCAGTTGGGAAAAATTAATTAAAAATATATATACATATCTATAGTTTCATATGCACTATAAGCAATTCTAGGTAGAGAGATAATACAGTTCCTTATAACATGTTCAGTCATCCTTACTGTTATTTCCCCTCCTCCCTTCTTCTGTATTTATCTCCCCCATCCTTAAAGTACCCCTATTTTTCCATTCCCCTTCATACCCTGCTGTTCCCCTCTCCATTGCTTCTCCCCACCCATAGCCCCAGTTTTTTTTTTTTTTTTTTTTTTTTTTTGGAAATTCCAGTCTTGAGATAAACTCAGTGAGGAAAAGCCTAGATTAAACCCAGAAACATCCCCCTCTATCCCACAGGAGATAGGATAGAAAGACAGGAAATTATGGGGATTCCCTGAGGAGGGAAAGGAGCGCCCCCTCCAACCTCAAAGTGTGGTTGAGAATTGAGAACTCCAACACAAATAACATTTGCTCAAAGCTGTTTGCCCTTCCCAGCTGGACCTGCAGGACTCTCTCACCGGGCTCCCCTTTGCAGGAAAAGGCCATCTCCTGGAGGGTCTTATGAAACCTTAGTGGCTCCTGGGGTTTCTTATCAGATTGCAACCATATCCAGGGCACCTTTGAGCCACCTTATAACCTCAATTCTTGAAGAGGGGAGCAGGGGTGGAGGAGGCAAAGGCCTCTTAGAAACATGCTGAATGATGGCATCCCAGGTACTTTCAAAGTCTGCCCGTGCCAGCACTGGTACAATGGAGGGCTTCTTTTTTTAAGAAGCTCATGCCCAAACTCTCAAGTGTGCCTTGCTCTTTCCCTGGGTGTCTCTCTCTTTCTTTTTTAAAATTTATCTGTCTGTTTATTTGTTGAGAAGAAGTCTCATTTTGTCGCCCCGACTGTAAATTTCAGCTTACCTTGCAGATCAAAGTTGGCTTCAAACTCAGAGATTTTTTTTTTTTCTGTCCCTGCCCTTCCCGGGATTAAAGACTTGTGCCACTGCAACTGGCCTTTTTTGTTTATTTTATGTGTGCGCATATGCCAGCAGAGGCCAGAAGCAACAGATCCGCCTGGAACTGGAATTACTTGGGTCCTCTGCAAGAGCAGTATGTGCTCTTAACCTCTCCATCTCCCCCGCATTGTGCCCTGCCTCTAACCTGTTCCCGGTGTCCTTTTCTGTGAAGAGTTGGACACCAAATGTATGGCCTCAGACATGCTCCGCTCTTTCGATGAGCTGTACCCCAGGCCCCATTTCATGTTTCTTCAGTCTGCGGCTGCTTTGACGGACTTGTTTTTGGTCCAGGAGTCACTTCAGTGTTCCGGGGTCTGACATGGACCGTGGTGGGAGGCAAGGCTCAGCTCTCAGGTGTCCCTATTAACCAGTCACCTCCGCAGTCTGGATGTAAAGGACCAGAGCTGGCCAGAGGTCAGTGGCCTGCACACTGCACAAAGGACCCCAGAGCACCCATGGTGCCTGCTGGGATGAGGTAGTCCTCTGCCTCCTGACCCTACGTTAAGCCAAGGAGCAGGGCAGCAGGGGCCAACCACCCCACTGGGCCCTCTGAGCTGGCTCACACAACGCTGGTTTCTGGGGCACCTCAGTAGCATTGGTCCTGCCAAAGGTGAGTAAATAAGAATTACTCCTTGTGAGGGTCATAGGGGACTCTCAGTTGAGGGCAAGGATCAGTCCCACCGTGCTTCCCAGAACAGGAAATGGCCAACAGGGGCGTGGATCCCTTGGCTGCATTCTGGTCTGTTGCCCTCTGAAGAGCTTTACATCAGTTCTCTCTGGCAGTAGGGAGGGGTACCCTGACCTCTGCTGCCCCAGAGCTTGGTTGATGTGGTACTGTTCTGCCTTTCTGGCTCTGACCTAATCTTCACTGTTTAGAGCCCAAAGCAGGAGCAGCAGTGGACAATATGCAGTCCCTCCAAGGACTCCATTCGGACAGCAGGGCACATCTGGAGTTATACCTGGAGTCATGTAAAGGACATCACCAACCAATGAGCACTCGCAGACTTGCAAGGCTTGGGCCGGCTGAGATTTTCAGCTTTGAATATTCTTTCGTTTTCTTTCTTTTGAAATCATGTGTGTGAATGTGTGTGCGCAGTCCATCAGCCTTGCCTCTTGTAGCTACAGGCTGCCTCAGTCTGCAGCCTCACTGGCTTTTCTTTTTATTCTGTTTCTCTCTTTCTCTCTCTGACAGTGTCTCTTATATTCCAGGCTGGGCCCTGATGACTTTGGACTTCCTCCTGCTTCTGCCTTCCAAGTGCTAGGATTGCAGATGTGAGCTTGGTGTATGCAGTGTTTGAGATGGAACTCCATCTCCTTCCCTCCCTCCCTCCTTTCCTTCCATTTATTTATTTATTTATTTATTTATTTATTTATTTATCTATTTATTTATTTATTTTGAGGCAGGGTTTCTTTGAATAGCCCTGCTGTCCTGTAACTTGTTTTGTAGACCAGGCTGGCCTTGAACTTAGAGATCTGCCTAGAATTAAAGGTGTGCACCACCATGCTCAGCCCCTTCCTTCCTTCCTTCCTTCCTTCCTTCCTTCCTTCCTTCCTTCCTTCCTTCCTTTCTTTTTTTTTTGAGACAGGGTCTCAAGTGGCATAGTCTGGGCTCAAACTAGTTTATAAAGCCAAAGATGACCTTGAAATCCGGATTCTCCTGTCTCTACTTCCTAAATGCTGGTATTACAGGTCTCCCTGTGTATGTGTGTGTGTGGGGGGGGAGGTGTACATGTCCTCCCCTCCTTTTTTCTCCCTCTTCTCCTTCTTCCTTCCCCCCATTCTCCCTCCTCCTTTTCCTCCCCCTCTTCTTCCTCCCCTCCCCTTCCTCTCTCTCACCCACTTTTTCCTCCTCCTTCTCCCCCAACCTTTCCAGGGTCTCATTATATATCCCAGGCTGGCCTAAAACTCAGGAGCTCCTGAGTGTTGAGACTACATATGGGCATTCCATGTCTAGCAGGTCTATTTTCAGGTTGACCTGCTAAACACACATGCAAGACTACCATTCCCCACATCTCTGGGTTATCACTTACATAGAGCCTTACATACATACATGCATACATACATACATGCAGTGCATGCACACCACACACACACACACACACACACACACACACACACACACACTGAGTTTTAAAAGCCGGGTGTTTCGACACACACCCCAGGAGGCTGAGAACTTCCTGTAGTAATCTACCTTGGGGTACTTTCTGTATCCATCCCTGGAGGATCTCATCCAGCTCTTTCCACCAGGTGCACCCTGTGTCCACAGGCTCACCACAAGCCAGGGAACCACAGTCCCACTGGAGCAGATGGCTAGTGAATTCCTGACTCAGAATCACATCACCCCCATGTCCCTGCAAAGACGATGTCCTATGAGCTGCAAGGGGACTTTTGCTGCAGATGTCTTTGGCAAATCCTGACAAAGGTCTGAACCATCAGATTGGCTAGTCAGTAAGTGCCAGGGATCCTCTTGTTTCTGCACTTGGGAGGGGGAAGCAGAGGGATTAGGAGTTCAAGGCCAGTCTCAGCTACAAAGCAAGCCTGAAGCCAGCGGGCTACATGAGACCAGACTCATGGGACTCAGTACTCCATTCTTAACCCCCTTATTTGAATGCTGATTTTTCTTTACTAATTGTCCTAGTTTTCAGATGGTGGGGTCTTATAAACTTGCGCGTAGTTCTGCCCCTGATAGCTGCCTCTGTCCCAGACCTCCTTACCCAGGGCAGCTTTGCACCAACTGAGCATGTGCAAAAGGTCCAGGGGCTAGCAGACCCAGTCAGGGATTCAGTATCTCAGACTTGTAGCCCCCAAAGGAAGATGGCAGCTTCACACTGCTACTGTCAGTGAAAGGGCTTGTGTGAAGATCAAGGCCTGAAGGAAGTAGGTGGTTCTCTGATAAAAACATCGTATTTTTAGAAGTTCTCTGTGGTGTAGGATGTTTGGCCCCAGGCTGCCTGTTGGTGAACAAATGCTGCTGGGGTGCTCCCCTCCCCGCCCCAGGCTGCCATCTTGAGTTGAGGGTCTTTGGGAAAGGGTTTCCTTCCCGACACTGGCAGGAGTGGGAGGCTGAGGGTAGGAGGGGCACCGCTTTTCCTGAAGGTGAGAGTACCCAGTTAGGCCACTGTTGTTTTGGGTTGAGGGACAGGGGGGCTTCAAGCAGCCCTCACCCACCCATCATGTGGCTCAGGCTGGTCTCAAACTTGTTTGTATGTTTCCAGACCTCTCCAGGGTTGGGGTCTTGCCAGTGCTCCATCTCACCCCACTGAGAGGATGAGAGGCTTGACTCTCCTCCACCCTCTGCTCCACCTTCAAACATGCGCACGCACGCCCCCCTTCTGGAGACTGGGGTCTGCACACAGCAAGCATGGAGGGCTGTGCCTTCATTCTGTAATCAGGGCTAATTGGTGAGGTCTACAAGAGGAGCAATGCCAAGCTCCAGGGGGCAGAACAGCAGTGGGATGCTAAACCAAATGCCCAGGAATATTCCGTGAAGGTCAGAATAGCTCTTGAGGTCTGGGAAACCTCAGATAGCTAGAGAAGGTAGGACTTAGCTTGGTCTGAGAATGCGGATGGAGGAAAGGAGGGCCAGCATGTCCATCGAATGGACGAGGATTGGGGATGAATGTTTCAGGCCCTCCTTGCTAGTTGTTGGGATGCCGTGTCCTTAAAGGTGCCTGGGAGAGTAGAGTGGCCCTTTTCCTTCATGCAAAAAGGAGCAGAGGGAGGCCAGTTTGGAGTGGGGGAGAGGGGTGGCTCCCCAACCCTGTCTAGCTCTCTTCATTGCCTCTCCCATATAATCAGGATGCCTTTGCCTTAATGTTTATGCCAAAATCCCAAGCAACCAGGCTGGAGCGGCAAACTGTAATTTATATCATTTTGCATCTGGGCTCCAGGCTTTAAAGACTCAGCCTCTTGCAAATGGGAACCACGTTGGAGAGGGAGAAGCAGAGAGGAGGCCACCTGCTTCTCGTTTGGGGCGTGCATCGGTTTGTTGTCCCATCCTGGTGCCCAGCGGGTTTCAGAGATGGCAGAGCTGCCGTGGGCATTCTCCTTGACCGGCATCCGGTGCTAAGGCTTGGGTGAGCCATTTGCAAACCTCAGAAGGCCACATGCAGAGCTCTGCAGAGGTTGCTCAGTGTGCACTCTGCTCTGTATCCTCCCCAAGGTTGCTCAGTGTGCACTCTGCTCTGTATCCTCCCCAGAGCAGCCTCCTGGAGAAAATAGACTGTGGTCAAAGCCAAGGCCTGGGGCCCCTGGCTGGGGGCAGGGCCTGGAGGATTCCACAGCCCGAGAACAGATACACTGAGGTAGGCCAGGGAGCCAGCTAGACAGAGAGTGAAGGGGACTGAGGTCAGTTAGGCCCGATGGCTCACGTCCATAATCCTAACACTCAGGAGGCTGAGGCAGGAGGATTGCAGTGAGTGGAGGCCAGTCTGGGCTACAGAGTGAGTTTAAAGTCAGCCTAGTGTACCAAATGAGACTTCATCTCACAAAGGCAAAGTAAGCCAGGTATGGTAATAGTGCCCATAATTCCCATAATTCCAGAGTTTGAGAGATCAGACCTTCAATGCCAGGAGAGGGGTGTAGCTCTGTTGGTAGAGTGCTCGCCTAGCATACAGGAAGCCCTGGATTTGACTTCCCAGCACTGGGATCAGTGGGTGCATTCTTATTATCCGAGGACTCAGGGAGTAGAGGCAGAGCAATCTTTGACGCCATATATGAGGCCAGCCTGAGCTACATGAAACTCTGTCTTAAAACAAACAAAAAGTTAAATAAAACAAGCAAGTGTACCATGACCGGGACAGCATGTGCGCACATATCCACATATTACTGTACGTAAAATAACTTTCAGGAATGTTGTCATAGGCACCGGAGAGATAGCCTAGTGGTTTAAGAGCATGGCTGCTCTTCCAAAGGAACCTGGGTTCAGTTCCCAGCAACCACATGGCAGTTCATAACTGTCTGCAACTCTAGTTCTAGGGGGTCTGATGCCCTCACACAGACAGACACACAGGCAGAGCACCAGTGTACATAAAATAAAAAATAAAATTTTAAAGGAAGAATGTTGCCATGATGGTAACCTTGAATGGGGTCGTCTTCGGGGCTGGGACATATGCAGGAATGGCCATGCCTCTGGTTAGGTCATTAGTCTGTTTGCTAGGGTTTGTTTTTAATAATGTTTTTATTAATTCTTTGAGGGTTCCATGCACTGTATCTTGATTATAGTCACCCATTCCTCTACCCAACTCTTCCCAGATGCCGTTCCCTCCCTCCCCTCCCCCCCCAGAACAGACTGTCAAACAGCGGCAGATGTCCTGGTCTTCTGGCTTTTCAAATCTTTCCCCCCCACCCCTCTTCCTCCGTGTCTCCTGAGCCTGAAGGGGAGGTGTCGCTTTGTAAATGTATCAGCTGGGGACAGGCACTGCATGGTCACTTGATTTCTGCCCTTTGACCTGGGATGGCTTTCTGTGAGGGTCTCCGTCTACTGCAAAAGCTTCTTGGATGAGGAGTGAGAGCCACACATACCTGTGGGTGCAGGGATAAGTATTTAGAATGCAGTTAGAGATTATTTGAGTGTATATATATATACACACACATATATATTCTATGCAAGTATATATACATATGTGTGTATGTATGTATGTGTGTGTGTGTATGTGTGTGTGTATAGAATACAGTTAGAGATTATATCCTCCTGAGCACCAACTGGAAAGGAGGTTTCTCATGCCTGCCATTAGGGGTTGTGTTAGCTAGGCTATGGTTTTAGGGTCATTCAAATGTCATCATACACACACACACTCATTGTCTCACTCAGGCTGGCCTCTAACCTACTATATCTTTAAGCTGTCACCTTCCTGCCTCAGGCTGACAAATGCTACCATGCCCAGCCATGCTCTGTCTCCCGCTCCTCAGATTGTTGTTTGACTGTCCCTGCTATCACTATGTCTTTCTTCTGTGTTATTATTATTATTATTTAGAATAAAACAGCTAAGGGACTAGGGAGGGAGCTTAGTGGTAGAGTTTTTATTTAAACTCTGGAAGACACAGGCTCTAACCTCTAACATTGCAAAGAAGAAAAATCAAACTTAAAATATTTGGGGCCTTGAACAATAGCCCTGCCCCCCCTTCCCATTGTCCTCCATAGTTGTCTTTCTTCTGGTCTCATTTTTGTCCCCCTAGTCCTTCTACAAGGTTTTATTTGTCCCTTCTTCCACACCTGTGGTCAGGCCACTGCCCACCTGGCTCAGGCTTAGGCCTGTGCTGTGATTTTGAATGTGTACCCCTCACAGGCTCATGTATTACAAACTCAAGCCTCATGGTCATATGTCAATGGTGTTTGGATAAGGGGATCGTGAATGAGAGAGGTTCGTGTGTGAGTGTGGGGTTACTCTAGCAGCCTCTTGCTAGCCGCTGCCACCATGCTCTTGAGCTTCTCAGACTCCAGAACCATGAGCCAAATAAACCTGTTTTTTATCAATGACCCCAGCTTGGGTATTTTGTTTTAGAAGAGGGCTTCAGGGTGACGGGATCACAGGTTGATGGTGCTTACTGACTCCCAGAGGGTCTGAAGTTTAAGGGGCCATGAAGTCACCCTTTTCAGTAACCTCTGACACTCTGGCTATAGTCTAGCACTGGGAGCTGGGGAAGGCCTCCTCCTGGACTTGGGGACCAATTTTCTTGCTCAGAAAGATTCCAAGATTTTACTCTGGAGTCAGGCACTGTTAGAGAATTCTTTGGTCATTTTGACAGGGCCCTCTGAGCTGCCACTGTCTCCAGAGAGAGCCCATGAACCTTGAGTGTCACCATCTGGTTTCTCTGGCAGGAGGCCTGCCTGGGCAATGCCGGTTGACCAAGAGACAGCCAGTAGGCCTTTTTCTGTGATATAGAGTATGTCTTTACAACATAAACATGTTCTTTGAAATGGGTTCTCATGTAGCCCAAGCTGGCCTTGAAACCACTCAATAGAAAACCTTGAGTTTCTGATGCCTCCACCTCCCGGGTGCTGGGGCTTAAAGGCATGGACCACCACACCATTTGTGTGATGCTGGGACTCGAACCTGGTGCTTTTGCAAATGCTAAGCAAGCACTCTACCAACTGAGGTATGTCCCTGACCCATGAACCCTTTTTGGGGGGAGAAAAAAAAAAAGTCTTCCATCTTCAAAGTTCTGTTTGCCCTTTTTATTTTCTTTAGAAACTATTGACAGACAAAGCCGGGCATCGCCTGCAGTAGAAGAAACCCATTTGACAAAGAAAATCAGCAGTGTAAGCCTGGGGGCTCCTGGGTAGGAGGGGGCTGGCTTTCTCAGGCTCCTTATTTTTCTGGGGCACGAAGAGTCTCTCCCTGGGGCACACAGCACTCCCCCTTCCCCTCCCCCAGATCTTTCAGGTGAGAAAACTTTCCATTGTTGCCCTATCTCGCGGTAATCCACTTGCCTCCTTGCGGGAACCACAGGTGCACACAGATCTGAGGCCTGATCTGTTCCACTGGGTGCCAGGCAGGGCCGGGGACGCGAACCCCAGCATGAAATCGCGCCCGCAACCGCAAGGCCCGGTGTGCGCCCTCTGTAACCATAGGTAAAGACAATTACTGGCAGTTTCCATCCGCCGGTTTGTTTTTTTGTTCAAAGGCCACAGAGCATTCTCAGCAGCAGACCTGAGACGCAGAATTCCCACCACACGCCACCTTCACAAACGTGCGATAAAAGCTGCGGTCGCTTTGTCCCGGCTCTTCCTTTTAACAGTCAAACCTTCAAGTTTGATGTTGAAACTGCTTTTTTCTTCAAGTGGCCTTTGATGCTTAGATAACGCTTAGAGATAAGGGACCTGCCTTCAAAACCGCTCACTGTACCTCGGGCTCACCGCTAGGAGCTCACAAGGGAAAAAAAAAAAATCAAGACACCTGAGCTCCTGAGAGGGAACAAGGTGCTGAGTCTGTGAAATGCTCCTGCCTGCACTGGAGATTTGCAGAGAGAGAGAGTCAGAGAGGAGGGAGGGAGGGAGAGCGGCCTGGAGGGAGGAGGAGCTGGCTGGTGGAGGGCTTGCTTAGCAGTGTCGGGAAAGCCTTAGGTTCCATCCCCAGGATGATGTCAGCCGGGAATGATTGATTGCTCATGCCTGTAATTCTGGCCCTTAGGAAGGGGAGGCAGGAGGATCAGAAGTCCAAGTTATGGGCTAGCCCTGTTTCAGATAAATAAAAAGAAGGGGATAGATAAATAAATAAATAAATAAATAAATAAATAAATACATTGAGGGAAGGAGGAAGGGAGAGGGGGAGGGAGGGAGAGAGAGAGAGAGAGAGAGAATGTTGGCTGAGGGCTGGCCTGGCATGCACAGAGCCCAGGGTTCTACTTCCAGCACTGCATAAATTAACAATGGTGACGTGTGCCTATAACCCCAGCACTTGGAGGCAGTTCAAGGTAGCCTTGGCTACGGAGGGAGTTAGAGGCTTGCCTGGTCTATATGAGACCCCGATGTTTAAAAGAAGGAGGAAGAGGGGGAGGAGGAAATCAGGAAGGAAGGAAGGAAGGGAAAAAGGAAGAGGGCTAGGGTCTTCAGCATCTCACAAACTAGGCACTGGCAGTGTATGCTTAAAATCTAGATCAAAAGTTCAAGGTCATCCTTGATTACAGAGTTGGAAGCCAGCCTGAGTTCCAAGAGATCCCTCTCAAGAAACAAAACAAAACAGGAAAAAAAAAAAAAAAAAAAAAAAACAGCAACAAAAATGTTGGCAGTTTTGCTTAACTGGAAAGACTGTCTGAGAGCCAGACGTGGTTTGTGATCCCAGCATTCCACAGGTTGAGGGAGAAGGATTGAGTTCTGCTTTAGTCTGGGCTACATAGCAAGATATTGCCTCAAACAAAACAAAAGAAGAAAAACCTATGAGGCTTGTGTTGGGTGCCCAGCTAGCCTGAGATGTCTGAACGTCTTAGGAGTTGGTGCTGGCTCTGGATTCATTGGCTTCTGTGAGTGAGGTCAGGCTCCTCAGTATTTGCAGTCTGCAGAGGCAGAGAGGGCAGCTTCTGTACTCCCTGCCCTTAGGATGGTGGAGCAGGACGACCTTCAGTTCCAGGCCAGCCTGAGCTGCAACCATAGAGAGAGTCTAAGGCCAAGGAAGGGTTTCCTGGCAGTGGCCCTTACTCTGTCTATAGAGACGAGGCAAAGGCTTCCACACTCTTCACTGGGGTCAGTGGCTTTCCTGGCACCTTAAGGTACTCTCTTGGCTCTTGGTTTTATTGTAATGCTTTTTTTTTTTTTTTTTTTTTTTTTTATTTTTTTATTTTTCTTATTTGTATGGCTGTTTTGCCTACATGTATGCTTATGTACCACGTGTTCAGTGCCCACCGAGGCCACAAGAGGGCAATGGATACCTTGGAAGTCGGGTTATAGGTGCTCGTGAGCCACCATGTAGGTGCTGGGAACTGAGCCCCCATTCTCTGGAAGGGCAGCCAGGGCTCTTAACCATTGAGCCATCTCTCTCTAGCCCCATTTCCCTCCGATTCCTTTTTCAGAGTCTCATGTAGCCCAGGCTAGCCTAGAACTTCCATATACCCGGGATGACCTTGTATTCCCAATCCCCCTACGTCCACCATAGGATTACAGGTGTGTTCCACCATGCCTGCTTTATGCTGTTCTGGGATGGAATCTAGCCAGGGCCTTGTCCATGTTAGGCAAGCACTATGGACCTAGACAGCCCTCATTTTTAGCTTTGTCTTGTGACCATGAATCCCAAGTCTCTGAGCCTGTGAGGTTGAAGGTGAGAGCTGGTTTGGATCAGAGAAACCCAGTCTTGAACCCTATCTTCTAACTGTGTGGCTTCAGGTGAGTTGCTTCACCTCTCCGGGCTTCGTTTTCTTCATGAGGAAAATGCAGGTTTCACAGTCAAAGCTCTTTAGATGTGAGTGCCCCTGCCAAGCGATGCAGTCTGTGATTCTATGAATCGCCAGGATTTGCATAAACACGGCGTTTAGGTTTCTAAGTGTTTTTTCACATCTTTCAGCAGATGGTTTGATCTCTGCCACAGAGCTGTGAGTAAACAGGCAGCTGTGCCAGGCTTTCTTATTCCCATTTCAGAGATAGAGAAATAGAGGCACAGAGAGACCGAGTGGCTAACAGAGGAAAGAACGGTGATAAACTGGTCACTGTCCAGGCCTGGGCAGACATATAGAGAGCTATGGACCCCTGACTCATGGTTGAAAACCCCAGTACCACAAAGAAAAAAAAAAAGACAAAAATAAAATCTTGCTTTGTTTCTCGGCTGTTTCATGACCTCAGGCATTTGGTTTAACCTTCTGAACTGGGATTAGAACTCGGGGCTTTGAGCTAGGTAGACAAGAACTCTGCACTGAGCAACAGCCCAGGCCAGGAGCCTAGAATTTGAATTTTATGGACTTTATGCTTTAACATCCCTCCTTCCCACCCCTGCCTCTCCCTTTAGAGCCTGGCTATATGACCTTGAACTTTTGGCATCCTCCTGCCTCTGCCTCCCAGTGTTGAGACTGCAGATGTGTGCCACCATGTCTGGTTATGGTATAACTTTAAAAGCTCTAGGCTTTATGTAGAGGCAGAAGGGTCAGAAGTTCAAGAGCATCCTTGACCACACATCAAATTCAAAGGCACCCTGGAATATAAAAAGCCCTTTCCCTTTCTCACAAGGCTTGTAAAATGGCTTCTTGAGTAAAAATGCTTGTCACTATGCCTGATGACCTGAGTTAGATTTCTGGAAGCCAAAGGGTGGAAAGAGAGAACTGATTCCCAAAAGTTGTCCTCTGATGTCTGTGAACACATCGTGGCATGAGAATGTCTGTCCCCTCCCCAACATACACACATCACACACAGACAATGGTGATAAGAATGACATTTAAATGTCTTTTATTTTTATTTTTATTTTTTAAGGAAATTGTCTTTGCTGGGCTGTGGTAACACATGACTTTAATCCCAGCACTCCAAAGGCAGAGGCTGGTGAATCTCTGAGTTCGAGACCAGTCTGGTCTACAGAGTGAGTTTCAGGACAGCTAGGGAGGGTTACACAGAGAAACCCTGTTTTGAAAAACCATAAAAGGAAAAGAAAAAGAAACCTGGTCTTTAATAATAAAATAAATGGGATAAGACATTAGCTTACTCTGCTTGGTTACAGGATAGTGTCAGCGGCTGGTGGTCCCACACTTACCCTGTGTTGAGAGCCTAACCTCTCCAGAGGCCTGGCAGTTTCTGTAGGGCCTTTTTCCATTAATGGGTCTAAAACCGGGAGAGGACAAGAGCCCCTGACCATGCTCCCTCAGGAAGCTTACGAATATATGCGACATTCTTGGTCCAGAGTGGACCCCAGACCTCAAGGGGCAAAAGAGGACAACATTTGCTTCCAAGGACCTGGCAACGGCAGTTTTAAGTGAATGGAGGCCAGTGGGGACCGAGGCTTTGGATGCCCTCCATCTCTGATGCCTCATCCTTATCGAGGACGACTGACCGCAGTGAGCAGCCTTTGGGAGACCACAGCTCAGCTGCCTTTGATGTCTCCTGGCCTGTGGCCCGCCTGCGTGGATGCAGCGTTCCTTCTGCACAGTTGCACACCCACTGGGCCCCGAGTCCTCGGCAAGTGATTGGAAGCCAGGCCTCACAGCCACTGTGAGAAGCCCCCACCGCCGCCACCACCGGGGCATTACTCACAGCTTCCAGTACCTGCCCGAGTTCAAACAGGAAACCCGGGTTTTTCCTGTGTTGACGACAGCTTGCCTTCTCTCTCGTTCAGCTCTGGGGCTCCCTGGTGGTGTGGGCTTCTGGGGATGAGTGTTTGAGGGTACCAGTGAGTTTTGGGGTCCTTCTAGCCAACACCTCAGTGGAACCGCTTCCTCTAGGAAGGCTGAGCAAAGGCCTTTGTGTGACCTGAAGGGTGACCTAGATCATCAAAATGCTCTGTCAAGCACACAGTGGGGCTGCAATACACATAGGTCCACTCAGCCCACATTGAAGCTGCATGTCTCCAGACAAGCCAAGTTCTTTCCCTGGGACACCTTGACAGATACTCCGGAGGTGTCTCCTGGCTTTCCTCTTCGTCATTCCCTTCCCCAGTGGAGACAAAGTCCACCTCTCCTTCTTCCCCCCAAGTGCAGCCCCTCCCCATGTCATCTGTGGGGTCTCCCTCCACTGTGTCCTCAGCTGCCCTGCCTCATCTCTTTCCACCCACAGACCACATGGGGGTCAAAGCACCTTCCTGGATGCCCCAGGAGATCACGTCACAAACAGACGTCTTTGCTTCTCGTCCTTGCCCACGTCCTGTGTGGTGAGTCTGAAGGCCCTACTTTGGCCTCCCAGCCATCCCCTCCCCGCCCCCCAAGGAGCCTTCATCCTCCTGGAGCTCATCCTCGTCTCTGTATTTATGTTGACAGCCCGGAGCCCTTTTGTGGGTCCCTAAAGAGGCCACGGTCTTAATTGGTTTCCTGAGTTCCGTGCAGGGTCCTGAGCACCCCCCCCCCCCGCTTGCCCCTGACCTCTGACCCCTACCCCTCGCCTCACTCTCCCGGACCGCTTGATCTCAGTGTTCAGTCTCCCTGCTATGATGTCGTTTTTTTGATGGTTTGGCTTGTTTTAAGATAGGGTCTCTTGTAGTCCAGACTAGTCTCTGATTCACTCTATAGCAGAGGGTGACCTTGGATTGTCTCTACCTCCCAAGGGCTGGGATGATGGTGTGCCACCACACCGGGTTTGATCTCTTGTTCTCTGCATGTGTGTGGTGATCCATCCTGTGAGCATCCTCTCCAGGGGTCTCCAGGCTGAGAGGTCAGGGGTGGGCGCTCCTGTCTGAAGACCAGCCCCACCCTACTTGGTTAAGAAGGGCCCTTGCTGTAGGGGACTAGTGCAGACCCAGCACTCTTGAGTATGTGTTGGATAACCATCTCTCTGTGTCTTTTAAAACTTAAAGGAATCAAGCCCAGGCCTGGAGACCCCTCTGCTCACTGTCAGAACATGTGAATGTGTACTCTCTCTCCTGAAATAAGGTCTCTCCAGAGCCCAGCCCGCCTGTTCTTAGCCAGATTTGGGCTTCTGTGGAGACATAACATGGGTTCCTGAGGGCGGTTTGAAGGGATAATCTGGCAAAAATTATTGTGGATTAGGGTCCCTTGTAAATAGCTTGAAGCGTTTCTTTTTTTAAGAGACTAAACATTCACCTTGAAAAGTCTCTTTTGCCCTTTTCCTGGGCAAAGGTCAGCCCCATCTGAGCCTGAAAACCGAAGACTTCAAATGCACCCACCAAACTCCTCCTCCCTCTAAAGACAGGGCCTTATGTAGCCTACAAGCCTGGCTCAAACTTGTTATCTTGTCAAGGGTAACTTTCAATTTCTCATCCTCCTGTCACCCTTCCCCAATTCTGGAGTTACAGACATGCACCTACAGCTTTGTGTTTAACAGACAAAATCTCCACCAAGTGAGAGGCATCTCCATTCCCAACCAACCTACTGGGTGTATGCAGCCTCCACCTTCAGGGAACTTCCTCAGGAGAAGAAAGGCAGCTTAGCCCCGCAGGTGTGGGGCCTGTCTTCTCCACCCTTGGGACTTGTACACTCTCTGCTGAGCTGGTAGGCCCCAGGGTCCATGCCTGTCATCATCATCATTACCTCAGAACCGACAGTTTGCCTGGCCATGCTTGCTGTCATCACAACTCCCAAGAGGCCGACTGAGGCAGGAGGATAGGGTGTTCAGGATTAGCCTGAGCAACACAGCAAGGCCCTGCACCAACACAAAAGAGCAGATGTGAGTCACCGTGTTTAGAGTTTTATGCACATTCTCTCAGTTAATCAGTATTATATCTCTACATGGAGTCACTCATTCTACACTCACTGTGTGAGGGGACTGAGGCCCAGAGAAAAAACACGTCTCGCTTTGGCCTTCCCAGCACCCACTCATTCTGGGTACAGAGCCAAGGGGATATGGAAGGTTGGGTTGTCTGGGGGTCCCAAGTCTTGGCTGAGATCAGATCTCCAGCTACTAAAGGTGCTCAGTGAATGCCCAGAGAAATTCCTGCAGAAGGCCGAAAGGGCCCCGCTCTCCTTAACACCATAGAATTTTCCTAAAGGAAGCTGCAAAGTAGGGCATGGTGTCTCACATCCGTCATCTCAGCGCTCTGGAAGCTAAGGCAGGATGATCACAAGCTCAAGGTCAGACTGGGTTACAGAGTAATGCAAACATTGTTCAAAACGACCTGATCAGCTAGATGTGAAGGTGCCTGTCTTTAATCCAAGCTCTCAGGAGGCAGAGGCCAGTGATCTGCACACCACACAATGAGTTTCAGGCTAGTCAGTGCTGCAAAGTAAGATAGATAGATAGATAGATAGATAGATAGATAGATAGATAGATAGATTGATAGATAGATAGATCGATAGATAGATAGATAGATAGATAGATAGATAGATAATAAATAAGCAAATTAAAAAAAAATAAAAGAATTTGGATTAGAATTGGGCATGGTGTCACATGCCTGTAACCCGAGCCCTTGGGAGGTAGAAGCAGGATAAGAAAGGAGTTCAAGAGCATCCTTGGCTACAGAGTGAGTTTGAGGCCACCAGCATCACCACCTGGCAACAGGCTGCAGTACAAATCCTAAGTCCCACTGTCATCTCCTGAACCAGAAATGCCGCCTGTGCGCCTGGCATAAATCATCGCAGCCTCAGGGAAGCCAAACAGGAGGACCCCAAAATCAAGTTCTGCCTGGCTACAGCATGAGATCGAGTCTAACCTGGGCAACTCAGTGAGACCTTGTCTCAAAATAAAACATGAAAAGAAGGCGACATTGCTCAGTGGTACAGTGCTTACCCAGCATAGGTGATGCCCTCAGTTTAATCCCCAGTACAAGAAAGAAAGGAAGAAAGATGCATAGAAAGGGAGACAGAGAGAGAGAGAGAGGCAGAGAAGAAAAGTAGGTGATTTTCAAGATGTGCCATTAATGAGAAAGGAAAGTGCTAGGAGCTGGAGAGATGGCTCAGCGGTTAAGAGCCCTGGCTGTTCAGGCTGTTCTTCCAGAAGACCTGGGTTCAATTCCCCACACCCACATGTTCCTTTACAACCATCTGTAACTCTAGTTCCAGGAGAAATGAAACCCTGACACCCTCTTCTGGCCTCCGCAGATACCAGGCATGCACACGATGCCAGACACACATGCAGGGAAAATGCACACATGCATAAGACAAAATAAAACTTAAAAAGGAAGTTGCTGTATATATCAGATCAGAGTGCACGCCTAGCACACCAAGACCTCAGGTTCCTTCCCAAGCACTGCAAACAAACCAAACCCTCTCGGGTTTATGTAATAATTCTGACATATTGCGGTAATACTCCGGCATGGTGAACTGCAAGAAAATCCATCTAGCACCATGTGTAAATAGGCACCTATGTAAATATGTATGCATATATGTAAAAGTGTACTGAAAGCTGACCAAGAAGATCCAACCATCTGCTGCCTCTGGAGGAGGCACAGGATTTGGAGAGCTCCTAGCTTTCTTGGGAGTTGGTATTACTTATGTCAACAATAGGAGCCTATTTTATTTAAAAGCCTATTTTAGTGCAGGTGATATGGTTCGGCACGTAGCGACCTTGCCCGCCAACCTGAATTTGATTCCCCAGGACCTACATAAGGGTAGAAGAAGAGAACTCATCCCACAGAGCTGCCCTCTGCCCTCCACTTGTGTGTACCTACATATATACAAACACACATGCACATAGAGAGAGAGAGAAAAACAGAGACAAAGTTTATTTTAAAGTTGTCTCAGAGAGACTGGCGTGGGAGGAGGATGAGGAGGCAGCAAACAACAGCCTCCTCTCCCGTGGGGTCTCCTAGGAAGCCCTCTGTATTCTTCATATGGCTGCAAGAGGTCACCTTGATAGGGAGAAGCAGGACCCTGAACCCTTGCAACTAAAGGCCACCCAGAAGGAACCACTGCCTTGCCCAGGTCCTCCTGGTGGCTTTAGAGTTACTTCTTCCTCTGTGCAAACAGCTCATCGCTAGCCTGAGGGTAGTCTGGTTGCAGGCTGAAAAGTCGGACCTAGGGTGCATTTATCTTACACCTTGAGCCATGATGGCACTACCTGGGTCCTTGCCCTTTGCTACCAGCATCTGTCCACGAACTCGGGCAACCTGATCTTCAGAAAGAAGCTCCCAGTGGACCGCTGGCTCCTCTCTTTACTGCAGGCATCCCATGGGAGGCTGGGTCACCTGCCACAAAAGAGGAGGGAGGAAGTTGCTCTAGGCCCCACTACTGTGGGATACAGCTTGGATCTAGTCATGACGCCAAGATGCTACAATGGTGCTGAAGTGAAGGCCCGGGGAGCCCCTCTCTCACTGGGTCACACCTGAAGCCCTGTCTGTCTGGCTCGTCTGTACGTGGTGTGACCCCAGCACGTGGCACGCAGTTACAGACATCTAGCAGACTGCTGGGTGAATGAAGGATTTTAGAAGGTCTCTCCAAGATGGGCTCAACCGCCCATCTCTTGGGAGTGGGGGCCACGAGGGCCAGACATTTAGGTATCTGAGACCCCCTTGCACCCTACAGTGGAGGGGGCTGGGCCCCACCCCTAGAAACAACTCCTGCATCCAGAATAAACTTAGACAAACTTAGCCTCAAGGGGAAAATACAAAGGCTTCCCCGTCGGGAGAGGGGTGGAATGAAGTGGATCCACGAGTATTGTCCGAGCCTGCTGGAGCCCGAGCTCTGTCCTTACCCGCTAACGGCAAGGCCGGGCTCTGTCCAATATCCGGCTAGACATGCCTCACCCACCTTACCCTCCAGCTCTGCAGTAATATTGGAACTAGGGTGGGGGTGGGAATGGCAGAACTTTCTAATCCTTTATGACTCAAAACCAGACTTCACATTTCTTTCAAGACTCCTCCTAACCCAATAGGGGACGACGGAGTGCAGGGGAATTCTGCTCGGTGGAAAAGCTTCAGGTGTTACTTTTGGTCAGGGTGGAACAGGGCCTCGGCCTTCCTTACTAGGGCGCTGGTGTGGCTGGAGGGTCAGCAGATCCAAACCCTAAGGGGCTGAACCTGAGTGGGTGGGGATATTAGAGGGGGCAACCCCCGGGGGGACCCAAGCAGTTCCCAAGCAGACAGCTTTGAAGCGGCAGCTGCTTTGTCCTGTCTTTGTCCTGTCTGTGTTCACCCACCCCCACTCCCCACCCCCTATCCTACCCACCCCCGCCCCCGCCAGCAGCCCCCTCCCTCCCTCCAGTGCCAGCACCTTGGGAGTGGAAACTTTGCATGGGAATGGGTTGGTGACACCCACTGGGCAGCACCCCTTGTTTTTTATTACTCCAAAGAGGAGGGCTCCAACCTCATTGATGGTCTTGGTGTGAGCAAGCTGTGGGGCATTGTTCTGGGGACCAAGATGGGGACCATTCCAACACATAAGGGCGGGGCGAGGTGTAAGGACCAGGGTCCAGTGAAATCCCTGCTCAGACTTTGGACCCGTGGCTAGCATTGCTAGGAAATGAACGTAGATAATTTGTAAAGACGCTTAGAGAATATTGTTTAGGGTTGGGAATCCAATGGAGAAGGTTCCAGAGCAGGAGAGAGAGAGAGAGAGAGAGAGAGAGAGAGAGAGAGAGAGAGAAACCAGTTGCATTCACTCTTTACCCATGTCAGACAGCCGTGGAGAAAAGGCATGACTTCAGGTCACAGAGAACATGTAAAAATCCCTTGATATTAGGTTTGCCGACTTTACAAGCCTAAAGAACCGAGGTGGGGTGGGGGAGAGGGAGCAGCCGTGGGGATAAGACACCAAATGACTAGCAGTGGTCCTCTTTGGTTATTGGGCCAAGTCAAAGGAATCCAGATTGTTGTTGTGTTGTTTGTTTGACACAGGGTTTCTCTGTGCAGCCTTGGCTGCCCTGGACTCACTCTGTAGACCAGGCTGGCCTCGAACTCACAGAGATCCACCTGCCTCTGCCTTCCCGAGTGCTGGGATTACAGTCATGCACCACTGAGCCCGGCTGACAGGCTTCTTAAGAATGTCTGATTTTTTTGAAAATTACATAGCGTGTTTGTAGCTGTGTGTGTCTCTGAGTGTGTGTGTGTGTGTGTATGTCTGTGTGTGCATGTGCGTGCATACTACAGCACGTGTGTGAGGGTCAGAGGGCAATTTGTGGAGGTGCTTCTCTCTCTTCACTATGTAGGTTCTGGAGACTGAGTGCAGGTCCTCAGGCATAGCCACCGGCTCTCTTACCTGCAGAGCCCTATTACTTCTGAACTTGAATGGCGTCCATAAGAGACCCAGAAAAAAATAACATATTTTTCTATTTTCTTCTTTAAAACAGTCCCCGAGGCTGTCAGAGGTCTGGTGAGCTAGTATCTCTGTTTTGTAGAAGGGTGGGCGCTGGCACTGCATCCTCTCATGGCCGATTTCTTCCTGCCTGGGGGCTACAGACAGACTCATCGAGTGAGAAACGGAGTGGGTGCAGCGGAGAGCCTCCTGACCAGGTTCCCTCAGGCTGTGCCCACTCTTCAGGGAATGGCCAGCAGCCAGGCACTCTTAGCTTCCCTGGTACCAACAACACTCTGATGTCCCTGTTAGCAAGGAGAGGGTGGTGACAAAGCTCCACCCTGACATCCTCAGGAGCCTGAAAAGTTCCCCTGGACTTTGAGGGTCCTTGGGTCAAGCCATACCTGAGTTTGTGGCTTTGATGCTGAAAAGAATTTCAGGACTGGACAGTTTACTGGGGTGGGCAACTTAATATATATATATATATATATATATATATATATATATATATATATATATATATTAATTTTTATTCACATTTTTTTTTGAGACAGGATTCCTCTGTACATTCCTGACTGTCCCGGAGTTGCTCTGTAGACCAGACTGGGTCTGAACACATGGAGATCCCTCAGCCTCTGCCTCTTGAGGGCTGGGATTAAAGGCTTGTGCAATCACTGCCCGGCAATTAAATACATTTTTAATTACTTTTAAAAACGTTTATTTGAGCCAAGTGTGGTAGTGACTCCTTTAATCCCAGTTCTTGGGAGGCAGAGGCAGGTGGATCTCTGAGTTTGAGTCCAGCCTGATTTATATATAGAGCAAGTTCCAGGACAGCCAAGGCTACACGGAGAAACACTGTTTCAAAAAACAAAACAACAATTTTACTGTGGGTGCTGGTGCCACAGTGTTTGTACAGAGGTCAGAGGACAACCTGCAGGAGTTGGTCCTCCCTCTCCACGAGGTAGGTAGTGGGGATGGAACTCAGGCTGGCAGGCTGGGTGGCAAGCACCTTTAACCCACTGAACCATCTCACTGGCCTAACGCTATTTTAATATAGGCTTACGCACGAGGAAGAGGGGCACTCAGAAGAAAGTTAAGACATCCCAAGTGGAGGGCTACTTCCTAGGAAGGGCAGGAGAGTGAGTCACACGGAGCCAAGCATGAGCCCAAGAGACACTGCGTGACTCAGGCTGTTAGCATCCGCCATGATGTGCCCTTTTGCTGACTCTCAGGCTACATCTCAAAAGCTGCCAAGAGCCACGGCCCTTCTCTGTGTTTTTTGAGATGAGAGAGACCTGAGGTGGCCTTCGGATCCCTGGACGTGCTTTCAACCCGATAAGCTAAAACTGGGGGGGGTCCCAGGGCTTGGTTAGGAAGCCCCCTTTCCCTGTAAATGAGGTTTCAGGTGAGATTCCTGGAAAATTGCAGGTTCGTGGCTAGGAAGGGAGCCCTCAAGCAGCTGTTCGCCAGGCTGGATTTCTTGATCTTCTGCTAGCAAAGGCGTCAACCAGATTCCAGCTTCGGTGAGGGGATCCCGGCAGGTGACAGGCAGGGAGACGAACCTCCCAAAGAGATGAGAATGACTTCATCAGCCTGGACCACGCTTCAGGGAGTCTACCGCCAGGCAATTCAGGCAATTTGTTGCCGGCATATTTGAGACACGGTACAGTTTAGGAAAAGGTTTCCAGGCAACAATCTTCTCCATCCAGGGACACAAAATTAAGCTTAAGGTGTGACAACTTAAGAAATGCCTCTACTAAGTCCATGTGGCCACGAGGGTGGGTGCTATAGCCAAAAGGCCGAGACTCTAATGTGTTGCCTGGTCTATGCCAAGATGGCATAGAGGTCAGCAGGAAGTAAGATGCATGTGACGGCTCCCGTAAGGATGGTGAAAGTCCAGGGAGGGAAGAGTCTGATAAGCATTCTGGGGGAGTTAGGTGAGCACAAGGGGGCAGGGTCTGCCTCCATGGACAGCAAAGAGGTCACCAGGTCATTAGAGAAACCCACCCTGAACACAGGTGTTTTTATCTCCTCCACTGAGGAGAGGCCTTTGCGTTTCCCCAACGATTTCTGGTTTCCCTAATGATTTCTGTGAGCGCAAGGACCTTTGTGCCCCCAACACTTTGGGGGAGGGGACTCCTTGCTTCTCCCGCATTTCTCACATCCCCAAGATTCCCCCCCCCTCCCCGCCTTTGGATTCTGCCTCAGCCTCAGCCCCAGCCCCTATCTTCAGAGGTGGAGCTTTGAAAGACCTGTTAGGAAACAAGAGTATATACCGCCCCACCCCAGCAAAACCATCCCGTGAGAGCCAGGGGCTGTGTATCTGTCACCTTTGCCCTGTCTGCTCGGGACGCCTGAGGTGTTAGAACTGTCTTCATGCAGCTCCCCTCTGAAAAGGCGGTGGCTAGCAGGCTGTGGCAGAGACCCTCCACCCTCCCACGGTTACCAACCCCGGTTGTTAGGGGCTGGCCAGTGGGAGATGAGCAACAAGGCAGGGATCATCTCTGGTTCTACTCAGAGGGCTACAGCCCAGTACAGCAGGCCCCTCGTCATTCACTGTGAGGTTGAGAGGGCACACACGCACACACGCAAAATCCCCTTCACTCTGAAGCTCTGGGAATACTTTGAAGTTTCAACTTGGCAGTTTTTTTTTTTTTTTTTTTTTTTTTTGTACTGTAAGTCATTCTAAACTTCTGATTTCTTTTACCATTTTTACTTTCATCTGAAAGCAAGTGAAACCTGGTGGCGGCTTGGGGTTCCCAGGGACACGGGAACTAAAATTTGCTCTGTATCAATCTTTCTCTCTCTCTCTCTCTCTCTCTCTCTCTCACACACACACACACACACACACACACACACACACACACACACACCTCCCATGGAAGTTAATTTTCTTCTACATACATTTCAGAATTTTGGAGGATCGTACCAACTAAGCCTAGAGATTTGGGGGAGATGTGAGGATGTGTGTGTGTGCATCCTCGCATGTGAGTTGTGTATATGTGAATGAGTGTGTGTGTGCGTGAGTGTGCGTGAGAGCATAAGTGTGTGTATGTGTGAGTGTGAATGTATGTGAGAATGTAGGCTTGTGCGCGAGTGTGTGTATGTGTTTGAGTGTGTGTGTGTGTGCTTGTGTGTGTACCCAAGCATTTGTTTTTTGAGACAGGGTTTTGTATTTTCTGGACTGAAAGTGACAGAAGTGCCTCAGTCTCCCGAGAGGGAAATATAAAGGGACCCAGACAACACTCAGTTTAAAAGCCTGAGCACAGATGAGGCCGTTGGAGCACAGAGTCAGCAGAGCGCCCACTACTGGGCGCGGAGCCCTGGGCTTGCTCTTCCGCATGACCTGAGCGTGGCGGTGGGCGACTGAGTTCTGGAGAGGTGGAGGCCGGAGGATTGGAAGTTTAAGGTCTTCCTCAGCTACCTAGCAAGCTTGGGGGCAGTCTGTGTTACAGGACGGTTTGTGTATAAAATTATTGCTATTATTTTTTTTTACATTTTAAGTTTAGCAGTGGTGGGGTTAGGAGGGCGTATGGGCTCCAGCTCGGGTGCGGGTCAGGAAACAACACTCAAGAGTTCTTTCTCTCCTCCCACCGGGTAGATCCCAGGGATCGAACTCAAACCGTGGGCTTGCAGGCGCCTCTACTCACTGAGTGGTCTTGCTGACCCAAACAGGGCTTTTGTTAGCCAGATTTTTTTTTTTAAAGGAAATAGCTGGGGAGACAGCACACTTCATAAAATGCTTGTTTCGCAAACACCGGGACCTGAGGCAGACCCGGAGACCCCGCCTACAAGAGCCTTGTAATGTTAGGGCTGAGGAAGCTGAGACAGGAGGGTCCCTG
Organism: Rhombomys opimus; assembly: GCA_010120015.1. Classification (NCBI taxonomy): domain Eukaryota; kingdom Metazoa; phylum Chordata; class Mammalia; order Rodentia; family Muridae; genus Rhombomys; species Rhombomys opimus. The sequence goes on from REGO01000039.1 coordinate 928,149, forward strand.
GGGCTCACTGGGCTAGCCTGGCCTAATCAGCAAGCTTAACCCCAAAGAAACACAAAGTGACAAGCGAACCGCCACCCTAAAAAGGCTTCAGAAGTATTGCGCTGCTTCAGAAGGAGTGCCAGGCAGACATTTCTTAATAATAATAATAATAATAATAATAATAATAATAATAAATAAAACAATAGGTAGAAAAGACTTTCACAGGGAGACTCTGGCGAAAACACCAACAGAGAGCACTCCTCAGAAAGGTAGATGTTAACTCTGAAGCTGGATACGGGAGGACCCTATGTTGGAGGCTACCTATCGATCTAGCAAGATTTAGAGAGAGAAAGAGAGAGAGAGAGAGAGAGAGAGAGAGGTCACAAGCCTGTAAACCCAATGCTTAGGAGCTAGCGTGAGACTAAGAGTTCAAGACATCCCTTGAGGACATGAGAGCGTATTGCAGAAGAAAGAAAGAAAAAGAAAAATGAAGAAAGAAAGAAAGAAAGAAAGAAAGAAAGAAAGAAAGAAAGAAAGAAAGAAGGAAAGAAAGAAAGGTGGGGGGCGGGGAGAGGGGGGAGATGCTTCAGCAGCTAAGTTGCTTGCCTTGCATTTCTGAGAACCAGCACCCACAGCACAAGCCAAAATGCTCCATCACACACCTATAACGCCAGCAGTGAGTGAGGTAGAAACAGGAGAGCATGAGGTTCTGAGAAAGACCCTGCCTCAGAGGAACCAGGCAGAGAGTGAAGAAGCCCTGCACAAACACGGGGGCACACACCAACATACGAGTGCACGTACAGACTCTCTCCTACACACAGGGAAAAAATAAAGATGGGAACTCGAGTCTGAAGGGAGTAGGGTGGAAGGGTAATGAGAGGGAGATGTGTAGCTCTAAAGATGCCTCCTATATCAAGCAGTAATACTGACAGCTTCTGATTGCGAAGGGCCGAGAAAAGAGAAAGAAATATGTCAAGGGGATTAATAGGGAAAAGGAGGAAGCATGGGGGGAAATGTTTGTAAATTAGAGTTGGAATACAGCTCATTAGGACAGCGCTGGCAAGTTAAAAGCCCTCCCTGGGCATTGTGTTGGGTCGTACTTGGAGATCTTGTCTGGGCTGTAAGTGTGGGAGCTAGGGAGAACAAATGAAAGCAAGCCTTGGGCTCTTAAAAGGGCAAGGGGCCAAGATAAACACCCAGGAGAATGGACCAGCCGCAAAGGGACGAAGGAGAGACGTGTGAAGCTACGAGGTGAGTGCTGGGGCTGGAGAGATGGCCCAGTGATTAAGAGCTGCCGTGGCTCCCTTCCAGAGTGGTCCTCAGACCGAAGAGCCCCTTTCCAGCAACCCTGTCAGGCGGCTCACAAACTCTTAGGACAGCAGCTTTCGTCATTCCAGAGGAACTGATGCCTACTTCTGGCCCCTGCGGATACCTGCCAGCATACACATGAAATTAGGAACAAAAATAAGTCTTTTAAAAAGAGCAATGTAATAAGAGATACTGTGATGAAAGAATTGACTGCAAGCAACTTTTTTTTTTTTTTTTTTTCAAGCTACATTAGCTTGATGACCAGCGTTCTGTCCCTGGAACCTGGAACCCACAGATAACTGGATTTGGGGCTGGGCGGTGGTGGCGCACACATTTAATCCCAGCACTTGGGAGGCAGAGACAGGTGGATCTCTGAGTTTGACTTTAGCCTGGTCTACACAGTGGGTCCCAGATAGCCGAGGCTATACAGAGAAACCCTGTCCTGAAAAATGAGAAACAAACAAAACAAAACCAAATGCTTGATTTGGCGGCTCACAGCCTCCTGTTAACGCCAGCTCTGAAGAAGAGCCTGCTCTTCTCGACAGACACTCCTCACACATACACATCCATAAAAATAAAAGATTTTTAAAAAGAAGGTAGAGGAGAAGGGAATGCCCACCCTTTGTGCCGGTTATCTACTGCTGGGCAACAAACCAAACCCAAACACCCTCCTGTGTGCTTCTGACCCTGGCTGGCAGTTCAGAAGGGCAATTTGAATGCCTTGGCTGCTGGTCTCCGCTGGGGTCCT
>REGO01000039.1:930998-956761 GCA_010120015.1 Rhombomys opimus
CATCTGTAATCCCAGCACTGGGAAGGCTGAAAGGATTATTCTGAGTTGGAGGCTAGCCTGAGCTATAGAATGAGTTCCTGGGCTGCAAAGTAAGACCTGGTCTCAAGAAATGGGAAAGAGAGAGAGAAAGAGAGAGAGAGAAAGAGAGAGAGAGAGAGAGGAAGGAAGACAGAAAGGAAGAAAAAAAGGAAGGAAAGAAGAAAGAGAGAAAGAAAGAAAGGAAGAAAGAAAGAAAGAAAAAAGAAAGAAAGAAGGAAGGAAGGAAATAAAAGGGAAAAGGGTGTTGGAAAGTTACTTTGGCCAGGAAGAAGGTGTGATTTTTTTTGGTTTTCCTGGGTGCACCGACCTCAGTATTAGTTTTGTCCTGTTTCCTGAACACCTTCCTGGTGCCAGGCACTGTGCCAGGCGCTGGAGAGCAGCTGGGTTGGTGGTTGCCCTGGGAAGATTTGAATGGGCATCCTGGCACGGAAGCCCCGGGTCACTTGGTAATAACGACCCCATCATTATTGTGCTCACATCCCCACTGGTTTCTGAGACATGGCACTGAACTTTGGCTGTGGAGTTTCAGGGCCGTGCTCCCATTAGTCCTGCTCCGTTGTACCTGAGGCACGCTCATTAGTCTGTGCTTGGCGGCTTCCTGCAGTTGCTAAGGTTACCAGCCCAGAGTGTAAACAAGTCATCACTAGCAGAGCCCAGGGTGAGAGGCCCTCTGCGCAGCAGCCCAGGCCTTGGGGGGTCAGGACGGGCTTCTCAAGGAGACACACAGTCTCCCTGGGCCTCTGCCCAAGCCTGGCTTCTTTGGCCCTCATCCCTTGCTGTGTGTGCCTTTCTGCATTCCCTTCAGCCGCACAAACATTTCTAACAAAAGGAAAATCCAAATGAGACATCAAATTTAGGGCATGTGTAAATTTGCTGTGAATGTGGCCCCTGAGCTGAAAAGAAGTTTGTTGGGGGTGGGATGTGGCATAAAAGTTCTCGGAACCTTTCTAGAAGACCCCATTGCCTCGGCTGAGCGTATGCCAGAGCTCAGGAAGCCTGCAGTATCATGCCTGTTTGGCCCCAGAGGCGGTGCGTTTGCCTCTGGCCTTCTGGTCTTGAGCAAGGTAGCGCCAGGTCTTGGAGTATCTTGGGGGGAGACGAGGGAGCACCCCCACCCCGCCCCACCCCCGGAGGCCACTCACTGCAGCACAAAACAGGCATTCTGGCACACTGCACCCTCCATAGCTGAGGTGGGAAGGCTCTGGCTTCGAAATGCCACTAGGCTCTGGTAAAGCCAGTTTCCTCCTGGTCGGAGGCCGAGGAAGCCCTGTGTCAGAGCATGTCCAAGCCTAGGCGTTGGCACGGCAGCCTGGTGGCTGGTGGGAGAGAAGCCATAGGAGTGCCCTACAGTAGGCAGGCCTGTCTGGGCCTTTCTTTTCCCATGGCCCCAAGCCTGCAGCTCCTGAGTTCCCTGCCAGCGTTGCCGCCTCTCAGGCTGGCACAGCCCGCTCATATGGAAGGCCTATAATTTGTGACTCATGGCCTGTCGCCGAGGAGGAGTTGGCGAGCCCAGTGCCGGGAAGTGCTGACTCACCAGGTTGGATTGCTCTCTTGGCCTCCTCGTGGGCTCTGGGAGTAGTCAGGTCCACCCGGAGCTGCTAAGACAGCTTGGCTTAGTCCTGTCTGTGGGGCTCAGGTGCCACTCAGAGGGTCTTGTAGCCTGCAGCATCCGTGCTGTGTCAAAACCACCTCAGGAAGGTCCAGGAAGGCCTTAAAACCTAAGTACCTATGTTACAATGATAGTAAAAGACTCATTAAAACAGTGTTTGTTTTTTGTTTTTTTCCAGCCTGAGGGCCACAACCCCTATGGGAAAACACAGATGTTTACATTCGTAACAGTAGCAACATTACAGTTATAACATAGCAATGAAATAATTCTACGGTTGGGGGTCATCACAACATGAGGAGCTGTATTAAAGGGTCATAGCATCGGGAAGGCTGAGAACCACTGCATTAAAGGAATTCTATTTCCTTACAGTCAAGACAATGGAATCTCTATCATGGGTGGAGACCTGGCATTTAGTTAGACAGGTCAGTCACCTGGCTAAAGGGCCACCCCTCTGGAAGGTGGGACTACCCATTAGGAGCGTGGATCTATGCTGGCCATGCTTAAAGAGATAGGAAAAGTGATGATCTCTTCAATGAGATAATGTGCCTTTTATAATTTTTACTCTGTTATTATTTGTGTATGTGTATGTGCATGCTGCACCCGGAGAGGCCAGAAGAGGGCACCAGATCCCACAGAGCTGCTGTTCCTAGCTGTTGCTGGCTCCCCAACTTGGGTGCTGGGAGCCAAACTCAAGTCCTACGGAAGACCAGCAAGGACTTTTAATTACTGCGCCATCTCTTCAGCCCTGACATAACACGCTTCTCTCTCCCACGATTCCTGCCTCTGAGCGCATTTGCTGAGGGGGCTGCAGCCATGCAGCTGACTTGGCAGGTTGGCTGGATATTCCGAGACTCAGAAAAGCAAACCCTGATTTCCCCCGTAACTCCTGGGAATGGAAGTTTCTTCCCTCTCCCATCCCACTGTGCCTGGAAGGTACTGTGCACACTCATGGCTGCTGGCCTGGGCTGCCCAGGACTGCTTATGAGTCATCAGCCAGGCACACGCAGCAAACCTGGACCGGAGCATGGGCACAGAAGTCAGACCCCAAGGAATCCCCTTCTCTTTTTCTTCCTTTCTCCCACTTGTTTCTCTGCCTTTCAGACTGGCAGCGAAGTGTAAATAAAGGACAAATGTTGTCCAGTGTTGAGAAGGGTGTAGAGCTGAGTGCTGAGGAGCCCAGCCTGTTTCTCAAGCTTCATTTGACAATATCTGTTAAAATTCAGATTTGATTTTACTTATGTGTATGTTTATGTTGTGTGTGTGTAGGCATACACACACACATGAGTGCATGTGTATGGAGGTCAAAGGTCAACTTTGTGGAGTCAGCTCTCTGCCCTCGAATAAGTTTTGGGGATTGAACTCAGGCTCTCTGGCTTGGACAGCAAGTGCTCTTTTACCTGCCTGGCCCGTCTTGACAGCCCTAATTTTTATTTATTTATTTTGGAGACAAGGTCTCAGTATGCCCCCGCCCCCCACCATGGCTGACCTGGAATTTACTGTGCAGCCCAGGAAGGCTTCCAACACACAGAGAGCTACCTGTGTTTGCCCCGTGCGTGCTGGAATCAGAGGTGTGCGCCACCACGCCCGGCGTAAATTTTTATTTTTAGAATGAGTGAGCGTGCTTTATGGAGAGGGTCAAAAGTTCAAGTCAGGATCAAGTGCATAGCAAGACCCTGTCTCATAAAGAGAGGGGCGGGGAGTGCTGCCCAGGGTCCCAGACTGTACGGAGAAGGTTGAGGCAGGAGGATCAGGAGTTCAAGAGTCTCCTCAGAGTTTGTGTGGCAAACTCCAGACCAGCCTGGGCTACTTGAGACGGTATCGCAAGAACCTAGAGGACACACACATGAGAGCTAGATAGATGATCGACAGGTAGATGGTAGGCAGGTAGATGATAGAGAATGTGAATGAATAGGTGGCTGGAATATGAGTGAATCACACAGGAATGGAGCTCATCTCGAGGGCGTCAGGTTCCAGGGCTTGGTCAGCCAGAGTCTGGACGACGCGCACAGCACAGGAAAAAGGACTAGAGGGGGCTAAAGAGATGGCTCAGAAGCCCTTGCTGCTCTTTCGGAGGGCCGGAGCTCAGTTCCCAGCACCTGAGTTGGGTGGCTCCCAACTGCTCGTATGTATAGCAGTTCCAGGAGGGATCCAATGCCCCCTTCCAGCCTCCACGGGAACCTGAGCTTACATGTGCACACGCAATGCTCACAGACACACCCACAAATTAATATGTATATTTTTTAAAAGGCTGGGCATTGGTAGGGCACACCTTTATTCCCAGTACTTGGGAGGGAGAAGCAGGCAGATCTGTATGAGTTCAGTGACAGCCTGCTCTACATAGTGGACCCTGTCTCAATAATAACAAAGACAGTGAAGAAGGAGGAGGAGGAGGAGGTGGTGGAGAAGGAGGAGGAGGAGAAGGAGAAGAAGAAGAAGAAGAAGAAGAAGAAGAAGAAGAAGAAGAAGAAGAAGAAGAAGAAGACAATTAGAGAGAGATAGAATCTAAGACAAGTGACAGGCAGCCATCTTAACTCCACCCGTGTGTACTAGCTCTTAGGGTTACTGTAACAAACCGCCACAAACAGGTACCCCACACTACAAGAACGCATCCTCTGAAATCTGGATGCCAGGAGCCTTCACCCTGGCATCCAATAGCTGCCCACTAAGGCCTTGTCGAGTCCTGACAGGCCAGCCCCACCCTTGCCACCACACTGGCAGGGCACCCGAAGCGTTAGACACCAAGTAATTAGTATTCCAGGGTAGCCTCATTCAGAAAATGACCGTGCCGAGGATGTGTCTCAATGAGAAGCAACCTAATTAAAAGACGCTTGGTGGATTCCTGTAAGGGATGAGGACGGCGCTTTCCAGAGGTGTAATGGAATGTTTTACTGCCTATCAAGTGGTTATTAAATCCTTAATATCCTAATTCCACAAGAATGCCATTGTTAGGGACGACCAAATACAACAAAGGGATGAATTGTTCCCTGCTCTTGGCTCCAAAAGCCACAGGAAGTCAGAGACCTGGGCTCCTCTGCGCGCCTCTCTCTCTGCCTCCGCTCTGAGCGGAGGAAATTCCAGTTCTGTGTGTGCATGTGGGGGGGGGGTAGATGGGGGACACTGAGGTCTCTCCAGGTATGGCAGCACACTGCTGGAATCCTAGCACTCTGGAGATCAGGAGTTCAAGGTCGTCCTCAGACACAAAATGAGCTCGAGGAAAGCCTGGGCTCCACGAGACCCTGTCTAGAAACAGCAGATGAAAAAACAAAAACAAACAAACAAACAAAACAGAACCTTGCCGATGTGAGGAAGCGGAAGACCTGGAGAGAAGCCACTCCCCAAGCGGTCTCCGAGACATCGCTGGGATGACAGCGGAAGCCAGGCCTGGAGATGCACTGGCGTGGGGACCCGGAGGAGGTCACGGGTCTCAGAATGGCAGCAGCTGCTAGAAGAGGGGAGAAGCCACCAAAGAGCCGCTGCTCTGCCAGCCCCTGGACTCGAACCTCCGTCCTCTGGGTGCTGAGGATTGCCCTCCTGTCTGTTGGTTACACCGAGGTGTGAAGCCAACACTCTGGGACACACATACACACATGTGCACACACACATGCACGCACATGTATGCATTTGGTGGGGGCAGCGCATGGCCCACATGTGTAGGTCAGAAGACAGCCTGCAGAGACCGGTCTCTCCTGCCACATGGATCCTGGTGATGGATCAGGTTGTCAGGCCTGGTGGCAGGTGCCTTTGGGTGGTGGGCCATCTCGATGGTTGGAAACGGTGGTTTTATTCACGGGGGCAGAGAGGGGGCTTCATGGAGGTTTGGACTGAAGAGGACAAGGTCCAGGGCTTTTCAGGGTGGACTTTGCTGGAGCCTTCCTTGTCCTGGCAGCTCTTCAGCCTGGGCCCAGCCATCTGTCTAGAATGGCTGGGCTGAGGGTGTCTCCCAGGAAGGTGAGCTCAGAGAACACACACACACACACACACACACACACACACACACACGAAAACACAACACAGGGGGATGTACACACGTAGCCTGCACAGATCATGTCTACACACGTGGCTGTGCACACATACATGCCCAGATAGACGTGTGCACAGCCTCGCCCATTCCTGCATCACGGGGCTGTGGTCTGTGGAAGAGAGCTGAGTCCGTGTGCCCTGTGGAGGCTCACAGAGTGGGGCCTTGGAAGGCTTTGTGGATTTGCTGGATGTGTGGGATTTCCCTGCGGGCACAGCAGCAGGGGACACAGGCAGGAAAAATGGCTCAGGTCTCCCACTGGTGGGGTGCAGACACCCGGATGTTGGCTGCCGTTGGTGGGGCCGTTAACACACACCTGTGTGGTGCAAGCTGAGTGAGGGTAGGAAGGAGCAGAGGCCCTGCAGATGTCACCCCCAGCAAAAGGGGGTGAGCCTTAAAACTTAGGCTCCAAAGGGCAACTCACACCCACCCCAGAGCAGGCTGCCCTTAGGAAGGCGTGGGGATCTGGCATTTCAGTATAACGGACAGGGTGGGAGGCAGAAGAGCCCCTGCTTTGCTCTCGGAAAGGCACCGGCTGCTGCCTTAGCTTTTTTCTTCCCTATTTTATTTTCCACGTTATTGCTGCGTGTCGGGAAGCACACTTACCACGGCGCATGCGCGGAGGTCAGAGGACAGCTTTGTGAAGTCCGGTCTTTCCTTCCACCTTTATTTGTGTCGCAGGACCCCAACGCAAGGCACCAGGCTTGGGCAGCAATCCCCTTTACCCTCTGAGCCATCCTGCTGACCCTGCTGCTTCAGCTTATCATCTCGGAAATGGGCTAAGGAAGGCAGGGGCCCAGGGAGGATTAGATGAGAGTGAGAGTCAAGTGTTCCTAATAAAAGCATGGTGGCTTCAAACAAACAAACAAAATGGAGGCCTTTAACAAAAGCCTACCCTGTCAGCTTGCACCTTTGATCCCAGCACTTGGGAGGCAGATCTCAGGGTTCGAGGCCAGCCTGATCTACAAAGTGAGTCCAGGATAGCCAAGGTTGTTACACAGAAAAACAAACAAACAAACAAACAAATAAAAAAGCAAACAACAAAAGGCCCACCCCCACCTTGGCTAGCAAAGCCATCCTTCTCTGAGTGGGCTAGTTCCTGACCCTGATGTGGTCCAATGCTGAGCTGGTCTTAGCCTTGCTGTGTGTCCTTGAGTAACTGGCTTTGCCTTTCTGAACCCCTCATCCGCTCTAGCCTAACCAGCTGTGAGGCTCCTATGAGGCTGGGCCTCTAAAACTGTCGGGAATCAGCTGGGAGTGGCTCTCATTCAGTCCTGTTCTCGATCTACAGGCCTGTCACCACCCTTCAGATTCTGGGGGGGGGAGGGGGCCCGGGAAGGCTGCTGATAGGCAGTCCCCATCGCCCCCTCTCTCACACCCACACACTCTGTGTGCAGACCATGGGAGCCCCGAGGGGGGGTGCGCTAGTCTCTGCCGTACTCTGTAGACCCTCCTGGAGACAGGCACCTCAGGGATTCTAGCTTTACCAGGAAGCCCAGTCCAGCAGGGCCTGGCCTACACACCCTGGAGGCAGCCTGTGCGAGAGACGGCCTGTCATCTCTCCCTTGGGGCAGGACACCTAGGCTGGGCCTGTGGGCTACGGGCTGAATTGGCATGGAGGCTTGTGCCACTGCACTGCCACCTAGGCATGATAGGGAAGTCTGGAGTCACCGAATGGGACTCTCCGGGCCACGCTCAAACACCGGGTACCCAGGGTGAGTGGGGGTGGCCACGGCCCCAGCCCTGCCCTGACTCATCCAGAAAGCGCGGGGACACAGGGACCCTGTCCCCTTTGCCTTCGGTTTCTGCTCCCCACTTAAGCAACCTTGTTTTCAAGTAAAAAGCCGCAGGGCGCTTCCCCCGGCTCTGATCCTCCAAACAAACAAAGGATGTTGGTCTGTGTTTTGGTTTGTTTTGAAGCTGCAGAGGAGACTGAGGGAAATGGGTCACCTCAGGAGCCCCAGGGGCGGCAGCTGAGGGGTGTGTGGGCCCAGGGGACTGTTTGGCAAGGTCACCCTGGGTGGACCCTAATCCTTAGGGGATGACTCATCCCCTGGCAGGAGGCTGTGACCTGGGGGGGGGGTTGTCCTTGTGGGGATCAGGAGTAGGGCCGCGAGAGGAGAAGGCAGCAGGCTGGGATCCCCGGCGAGGCTCAGAGGCTCTTTGCTGTGTGACATTCAGCAAAGCCTGCCTTTCTCTGAGGTTGGGTTTCCAGGCTCCCAGGCTCAGCCCTGACCCTGGGCTGCAGGGACCTGGGGACATCGGGAAAGCGCTGTCAGGCCTGAGGACAACACAGTCCTCCTGGCTCTCTCCATGGCAGCTCAGCAGCGGCTCCCACAGTTCCGGGGGCCCATGGTCTATAGCCATGTCCCCTGTGGGGCCTGTGGCTGTTCCTAGTGTGCAGGTCCTGGAAGCAGCATGGAGGCCATCTAAGATGGTTTCCCTCTTGCCCTTGCAGCTGCCTGAATGCCAGCCAGCCCTTGAGGGGATCGTTTTTTGAGAAGTCACCAGGACTAGCCTGAGACTCACTACACAGCCAAAGATGGATTTAGCTGTCTGATCCTCCTGCTCCCACCTAGCACTGGCAACACGGGCATGTAACCACCATGCCCAGTTTAAGCAGTGCTGAGGTTGGAACCCAGAGCTTTGGGCATGCCGGGCAAACACTCTACCCGCAGCTGCCTTTCCAAGCCACTTGTTATTTTGCTTTGACACAGTCTTTTCCAGGTAGCCCAGGGTGGCCTCGACCCCACGGAGATCTTCCTGCCTCAGCCTGTCCAGTGTTAGGTGTAAGTCTGCCTCAGTGGTTCATGCTCCTTAATCCTTCTTGTGAAAGTCGCAACGCCCTCATTAAGGCAAGGCGCGCATGCCTACTTGTGCACCTCACGTAGAGAGGCACCCAGGCCTCCCCACCCAGGCCTTGGCCAGTTAAAGTAACAAATGCGGAAGCCTCCTGTGAGCCCGTGTCTCACTTTAGAGGTGGCATGGTAGACACGGGGTGCCGCTGTCCGAGAAGATGTGTCCTTGGTGACCGAAAGATAAGACGGGGACCCCACCCCTAAGCCCTGTTTTGGGGTTCCCCTGCCCCCGGAAGGGCTGTGCTGGCACCATTTGCTCTCCCACCGGCCATCATAGATGCTTTGGGTGGGGATGGCTCTGTGGCCTCCCCATCAACCCCACGGACTCCTCAGGCACAGTCTTGAGAACACTCCTGGGCAGACATCTCATATATAATCGCAGGTGGGCAGGGAGTGGTGATGGCGTGTCTTTAGTTCCAGCGCTTGGGAGGCAGAAGCAGGTGGATCTGGGTGAGTTTGAGGTCAGCCTGGCCTACCGAGCCGGCTTCAGCGGCTTCAGCGCAGCCAGGGATGCCCAGAGAAACCCTGGCTTGGTAAGCAAAAGTCACAAGTGGGACCGGAAGGTGGTGATGCACAGCTCTAATCCCAGCACTCGCTGACCAGGAGTTCGAAACCAGGGGGTCAGTGTGAAATACATGAGATGCTGTCTCAAAGAAAGCCAAATAGGATGGTGAGATGGTTCCGCGAGTAAAGGGGCTTGTTCCACAAGCCTGGGGAGCTGAGTCCGATCCCCAGAAGCCATGTAGAGGTGGAAGGAGAAAACGGATTCCAGAAACCAACCAACCAACCAACCACCCACCCAACCAACCAACCAACCATCCACCTTGGCCAGAGGCTAGAGCTTGCTCCCTTAATCTGGGGGTTCTGAGCTTCACTCTCTTTTCTCAAGGTTTGGGTACCAGAAAGAAGGGATCCCGTCTCTTTAGTCGGCTTCTATCGCCATCTGGTGGCTTACTCTTCAAACAGCAACAGCGCTTTCAATACATTTCGCCAGAGAGAGCTTCAACAAATGTGGACAATCCCCGGGCGACGCAAAACGGTCTTTGGAACCTTCACATCAGCTCCTGCCTCCAGGTTCCCGCCCTGTTTGAGTTCCTGTCCTGACTTCCTCCACATTTCTGACATTAGTGTGGAAGTGTGAGCCAAATAAACCCTTTCTTTCCCAATGGCTTTGGTCGTGGTGTTTTACCACAGCAGTGTAACCCTAAGACAACGCCTTAACCCGCTGAGGCAGCTCACTGGACCCTAAGTCCTCTGTGTGTGTGCGCGCCATGGTATACGGATTCCGCAGTGCATGCTTTAGGTCAGTTGTCCTCTGCTCTCTCAAGTTCTAAAAGTCTTGTTACTGCTGCGGTTTCTGGGGATACAGCTATCAGAGCTTTGCAGGGTCTGTGGCAGCCTCTACCCCTGCATTAGTCCAACAACTACATCCTGCACATCACGTAGATTCTCTTTCCAAAGATGTCCCCTCGGCCTTGTTGACTTGGGAATCTATAGGTAAAGGGTTAGTTGGTAGAATTAATGTTTTGAAAGAAGCTATACTCTATATTAAACTCAGATATAAAACATTACGGTTAAACTTACTGTGGCATGCCTTTTTTTTTTTTTTTTTTTTTTTTTTTCCCTGAGACAGGGTTTCTCTGTGCAGCCTTGGCTGTTCTGGACTCGCTCTGTAGACCAGGCTGGCCTCAAACTCACAGAGATCTGCCTGCCTCTGCCTCCTGAGTGCTGGGATTACAGGCGTGCTGCATCATGCCCGGCTGTGGCATTCCTTTCTAATTACAAATGGGTTTTGTTACTCCTTTGACATATAATGGCTCTCAATACATTTAGAACCAGATTCGGGCTCACCCGAGAGGCCTTTGATGCTACACAGGTGTAGATTTCAGTATGCACACTTTACATGATCAAATAGCCGCCCTTTCGAAAGCTTGTCCACAAATGACATGGGCTGGAGAGGTCACTTCCCATCTTTTAAAGTCTATGGCTACTCTCTTCTGATAAATTTTGGAATCTTTCATATGCTCTTGCTATTACTGGAGGTGTTATTTTTTTAATTTTTATGCTCTCTCCAGGCCTCATCCGCCATCGCGTAAAGCCTGATTTTCACTCCACAACACCAGAGCTACATTTAAGAGACTCCCACCACCGCCTGTGGAAACCTCGGCTCTGGGGGAACGGCAGTGTCTGAGTGCTTCTCAGAGGGCCCTGCCTGTGGGAAGCTCCCGAGGAGAAGCTCCTCCAGGCCCGCCACGGACCGCTGTGGCAGAATCTGCAGCCTCGGCTATTTTTTTTTCCTAGGACTGGCTGTGGGCCATCCCTTTCCTCTACCACAACGCCACGGATGCTCTCGGCAGCTTCTTCTTTCGCTTTGTCTGTAACGGGCACGGCAATGAAATCTCCTGACGATTCTAAGGCGGGTGTGTTAAAAATACATGACAGGATTGAGATGACTCCCGAGGTAATTCAGAACCCAGAAAAGTTTTGGGAAAGACAAAAATGGAAGGCATACAGTTTCTTGAGGCGCATGATGGCTCTCAGAAAAGCACATAGCATCCTGTGACTCAAAAAAAAAAAAAAAAAAATAGCCCTTTGTAAGGACAGAACAGAAAAGTTAACGAATACACATAAACGCGAGGACATCGTTTCGGGAGCAAGGACCTCATCTGTATGAACTCACCCACACCCCCTCATCGTCTTGATAAAGTCCATCCCTTCACTCCTCCCCTCTGTCATACTTTTTCACTTAAAAGCGTTAACTTTCCCTGTAGCCTGGGCTTCTGGAAGGAAGGCAAAGGCTTTTGCATGCTTGCTCCCTCCGGGGCCCGGCGCAGCGGCCTGCCTCTGTCTTCTGCTCAGCCCTGTCCGTGGATTCTCCCTGGAGATGGCTGTGAGGGAAGGATGTGGGATGATGAGGTTGAGGGAGGTTATGGGAAGCCTTTTCTGTCACTTTCAGCCCGTGGCTCTTGAGAATCTCATCAACTGATGTCTCCCCGTCTCGCCGATGTTCTGTTACGGGATAGACAATTCTTTGTCGTGGAAACCTGCTCTACATGGCCGTTTGGCCGCACCCCGGCCACTGCTCCAGTGACTCCCCTATCTTAGTTACTTTTCCTGGTGCTGTGATGAAATACCTAAAAACTGACTTGAGGAAGGTCAGGTTTATTCTGGCTCGTGGTTTGAGGCTGTGGGGAAGGCGTGGTGGTGGGAATGTGAGGAGTCTAGCCACCCTGCGTCCACAGGCAGGAAATGGAAAGGAATGCTGGGGATCAGCTGGCTTTTTCCTTTCCTCCCTTTTAAGTCTTGGGCCCCAGCCGCGGGGGATGGTACCACCTACATCCACCCGTGCATCCGCCCTCACAGACACACAGGGGTGTGTTTCCTAGGTGATCCCGAACTCAGGCAGTTTGACATGACAGCCTCCTACTCCCGACCTGTGAGAATCGAAAAAAATAACGTCTAGGGATCGGCAGAACACTTCCTGGAAGCAAGGATTGAATTTCCTTTGGAACCAGGTCAGAGAGGCGTCAGGACATGCTGGGGGGTGGGGGTGGGGGTGGGGGTGGGGGACAAGCTGCAGCTGCCAATCGTTTTCTTACCCACTTTTCTCATCAGTCAACACGAGCGGCTGATGTTTAGAGAGACCGCCTAGGCTTCCAAGCAAGCAACGCGGGGGAGTACTGCCACCTGCTGGTGAGAGGGTGGAGGTGATCCTGGGTGACTAGCCCAGGGGTGAGGGAAAGCAAGTTGTGGCCAGGCGGGCTGGCTGGTAAGGACCTCTCTCTGCTAGGGATTCCCAAGTAAAGCCAGGCAGAGTGATCCTCAGAAACGGTATGTTACATGATTTTGCTCAAACGGTGATGCTGAAAAGAAACCTGGTCTTGGTTCGATTCCCCCTTTTCCTGTGATAGCTAGGACCCAGCTTCCTTAGTAGGTCTAACTATAAGCTTGGCTCTGTGTGTTCCCATCAGAGAAGGGGCCCCAGGCATTAGCATCATGTCTGGCTACTTGCCTAGATACGGCTTCCCTTGGCTAGACTGGTGGGCGTTCTAGAGGCTGTTCCCTGCCCCTAGGCTGGCCTCGGTTGAAACCGGGAGGATGGCACAGACATCTTCTCCACCGTCTTCCCTGGAGGCCACGCCTCCTCCAGTCCTCCCAGCCCAGCGTGGCTGTCCACCACAGCTTCAATCTGTGACGCCCTTGATTTCCGCTTCACCTAGCTGACCCAACCCACTGCCACCCTCGTCTTAGGCCTGCTTCTTAAGTCCTGCTTCCCCTGGACTGTACGTTGGTCTCCCATGACGCTGGCCACAGTGTCCACTGGGAGTTCAGCTAGGCCTAGAATCTCCTATAGGGCTGTTATAGGTCACATCCCTTGTGGCATCTCTGCTTGGGGGGTGAGGAGGCTGCTGGGGTCCTCTCTGAAGTTTCCTTTTTAATTTATTTTTCTTCTTGAAACAGGGTTTTATTGTATGACGCTGACTGGGCTAGAACTCGCTGTATAGACCAGGCTAGCCTCAGACTCACGGAGATCCACCTCCCTCTGCCTCCCAAGTGCTGATCATCCTTCCTGTACTCCAGGGCGCTTGGGTTACAGGCACGGGACGCCACGGCCAGTCTTTACATGTTATTCGGATGACATTTCGAGTAAGGTCTGTCTAATCCTTTGATTATTAGCTCCACAAGGGAAGCAGCAATGCTCGCCTCTCTCCCGTCCTATTCTGACTCAGTTCTTAGTGCTGGGGGAGCAAGACGTGCATGGAAACTGGGTGAGTGAAGGACCTCTGAGGAGGAGGAGGGACAGGAGCTGAGAGGAAAAGAGACGTCCAGGCACAGGTGTGCTTGGAGCCAGGTTGTGTGCGTGTGTGTACACATGTATAATTTATGTGTGTATATATTTATTGTTTATACACACATACATATATATGCACGCACACAAATATGTACTTTTTTTTGAGACAGGGTTTCTCTGTGTAGCCCTGGCCGTCCTGGAACTCACTCTGTAGACCAGGTTGGCTTCAAACTCATAGATCCACCTGCCTCTGCCTCCTGAGTGCTGGGATTAAAGGCCTGCGCCACCACCTGGGGCTATGGCTCATATGTTTGAATGTTTGGTCCCTAATTGGTGAACTGTTTTGGGAAGGAGCAGGCCTAGGTGGAGGAGGTGTGTCGCTGGGGGTGGACTGTGCCAGGGTCAGGATGGAAGCCCTCAGGTGCGCCTGCAGCGACACGCCTGCACCCTGCACGCTGTCATGCCACCCTCAGAAACTGTAAGCAAGCTCCTTTTGTGAGATGCCTTGGTCCCGGTGTCTCTTCACAGCAATAGGGAAACAGCCAAGACAAGGGCTGTAATTCATTGTGCCCTCCAAGAGTGAGCACCTTAGCTGCTGAGGTGGCTACAGAGGCCACTAGGTCACGAGAGCTCTGGTCTCACTAGATGATTAACGTCCAAGTGGCAGGAGCTACATTCTCTTGCTCACCCAAACTTCACCCCTCCAACACGTGAGTTGCCCCCATCATGGGAGGGAACTAGGAGCTGCTGAGACGCTTGCCAGCTTCCACAGCCGTGAGCCACCCACTTCGCTTTAAATCCTGGCACTTGGGAGGCAGAGGCAGGTGGATCTCTGAGAAACCAGGTCTTTAAAAACCAACCAACCAACCAACCAAAAAAATATTCTGGGGGCGGGAAAGATGGCTCAGTGGTTACGGCTGACCACTGCTCTTCCAGAAGTCCCAAGTTCAGTTCCTAGCACTCGTGCTGGGCAGCTCCTAACTGCCTGTAACTCCAGCTCCAAAAGAAGCTGACCACAGCGGGTATCTGCTCTCATGTGCACACACGCATAGCCACACACATACACACAGGTTTTTAAATCCAAAACAACAAAATCCCCAAAACAGGGTCTGGGCCAGTAAGATGTCTCGGAGCGTAAAAACCACTTGCTGCCGAGCCTGCTGACCTGAGTTCAATCCCTGTGAGCCACACAATGGAAGGAGAGAGCAGAACCAACCTCAGCAAGCTATCTTTGCTCTTCACTTGTGCTATGGTACACACACACACACACACACACACACACACACACACTATTTAAATATATTTTTACCTATTTTAATTTTGTGAGTATTTTGTC
This sequence comes from Rhombomys opimus, assembly GCA_010120015.1. Lineage (NCBI taxonomy): Eukaryota > Metazoa > Chordata > Mammalia > Rodentia > Muridae > Rhombomys > Rhombomys opimus. Next base: position 945,651 of record REGO01000039.1, read on the forward strand.
TGCATGTATATAAGTGTACCGTGTGTGCATGCTGTGCATGAAAAGGCCAGAAGAGGGCACTAAATCCCTTGGACCTGGAGTGTAGATGGTTGTGAGCCACCATGTGGGTGCTGGGAACAGAACCTGGTTCTTTGAAAGAGCAACAAGTGCTTTTAACTGCTGAGCCATTTCTCTAACCCCATAAAATGTTTGTTTCATTGTTGTTTGAGACAGTCTCTACTCTGTAGACCAGGCTGGCCTCGAACTTAACAGAGATCCATCTGCCTCTGCCTCTACCTCCCAAGTGATGGGATTAAAGGGTGTGCACTCATTCCCCACCCCCACACACTTGGCCTAAATTTTTTTAAATGTCCTGAATGTAGTCCTCTTAGAATGGTAGTAGATGTCTGTAATCACAACATTTGGGAGGCTGAGGCAGGACAATGTCAAAGTTCAAAATGGCCCTGGAGTTCAGAGCGGTCCCTGTTTCCAAAGAAAAGAAAGGAGAAAAGGTTACGAACTGTTTTTAAAAACTGGTTGGGTGTTGTAGTCCCAACACTTCAGAATTTGAGGGGCAGAAGGGTTGCCACAAACTGGAGATCAACCTGAGTTAATGTAACGCGGGGCTCTAATAGCTAAACCACCAGAGAACACCACAGAACACGGAGCTGAAGATTTCTTCCCTCTTCCCTTGCTAAGGGCATGCTTTCCTCTGGACCTGCTGTTCTTGAGTACCTTATGGTATGTGTGGGGAATGTGAGTGACGAAGACACTCCTCAGTAAAAGGGGAGCCCCTCAAGCTGGGCTGAGGTCCACCTGCAGCTCCCCAGCCTTCCTTCCAGGTAGACACCTTTTGAGAAGCTACTTCTCGTCATTTCTCTCGGCCAAGCTGGCCATGGTGTCCTTTAACATCCAGGAAGCAGAAGCAGACGGATCTCAGTGAGTTCAGAGCCATCCTGTGAGTTTCAAAGGGCTGCGTACTGAGACCCTGTCTCAGAAAACAAAGACAAAGCAAAAGAAACAGTATCAACAACAAAACACAAAACTGGGACTGTTTAGTTTTGTTTTGAGACAGGGTGCTCAGGCTGGCCTGGGACTCACCCGGTGGCTCAGGATAACCTGAGCTCCTGATTCTCCTGCCTATACCTTGGCATGTGTTCCGTTTGTTTGTTTGTCTTTAAGATAGCATCTCATTGCGTAGCCCAGGCTAGCCTGGAGCTTGTTATGTAACCCAGGATGGCTTAAAATGCTTTGCAAACTTTTTGACTCAGAGATTACAGTCATGGCCATGCCTGGCTTCAAATTGTTACTGTCTTCAACTAGCTTCTCTAGGGTATTTACTGCCTTCGTTAATTTTCTATTGCTGTGCAGAGACGTTAGGAAAAAGGCAACTCTTATAAAACAAAGCATTTACTTTGTGGACTGTTTACATTTACCGTGGTCACGGTAGGAAGCAGACAGGCATGGCTCTGGAGCAGTAACTGAGGGCTTTTCATCCTGATCCTTAGGACACCTGGCAGAGAGAGAGACTGGGCCATGTAGTGAGAATTTTGGAATTTTGGTTTCTTTAAAAAACCCAGAAAAGTTAAAGAATATGTTTTCCTTTTAATCCGAGGAGAGGGGATATGGGGCTGCTTCATAGCAAGTGACTATGATTTGCCTCATGCTCTAGCTGGGGTGTGTGGTTTTGCCCGCTGTAGATAGCGTCTGTGAGTGTGTGACGTTTGGAATTCTGGAAACTTTTCAGAGGGTAGATAAACGCTAGGGTCCCGAGAGGTTGGGTGGGTTGTTGGTTGTTTGCTGTTGTTTGTTGTTGGTTGCTCTTGGTCACAGTTTGTTAAGTAGCCATGCTCGAAGAAGAAACAAAAAGAACCCACAGCCAAACAGTAGGCAGAACTCTGCAAGTCTTGTGGAAGAGCGGGAGAAAGGATTGAGGGAGCTGGAGGGGTCAAGGATGCCACAAGAAGACCTATAGAGTAAACCAACTTGGACCCATGGGGGATCACAGAGACTGAACTATCAATCAGAGAGCATGCATGGACCTCGGCCCCCTACACATATGTAGCAGATGTGCAGCCTGTTCTTCATGTGGGTCCCCTAACAATGGGAGCAGGGGCTGCGTCTGGCTCTGTTCCCTGCCTTTAGGTCCGTTTCCCCTAGCTGGGCTGCCTTGTCAGGCCTCAGTGGGAGAGGATGTGCTTAGTCCTACTGTGACTTGATGGGCTGAGGTGGGATGGTACCCATGGTGGAGAGGCTCCCCCCGCTGAGAAGAGAATGGGGAAGTGGGGGCAGGGGTGTGTATGTGTGTATGTGTGGGAGGATTGTATGTGTGGGAGGAGAGATGAGAGGGGGCGTAGAGCAAGCTGGCAAGTGATTAAATAAATTAATTAATGAAGAAAAAAGAAATTAAATATCCTGTGGCAAAGATCAAACTTGCCCCAAGGAGCTCCATGCTCAAGCAGGAAGTAGTCTCACAATGCTATTGACCCCTTTCCCCTCTATCCTTTTTTCTCCCATTTCTAGTGTTAGGGGGTTGAAAGGGTGGGAGAATAGGGGTGGAGAAGGGTAGAAGAAAGAGGGACTCATAGAGTAAAAAATGCTGGTTACAGGGCCAGGCTTGGGTTTTGAAACCTTAAAGCCCCCCCCCCCCGCCCCTAGGCATGATTCCTCCAAGAAGGCCACACCTCTTAATCCTTCCCAAACAGCTTCACTAACTGGGAGCCAAGCATTCAAACCTAAGAGCCGATGGGGGCCATTCTCATTTAAACCTCCACAGGGCCTTTGCGGTTTTGTTTTCGCAGAACACTTTAGGAACAAGCAACCTTCTATGTCTCCTTCTGCAGGCTGGGTAGGGGGTCCAGTCTCCTCCAGCTGGGCAGGATTATATGGCATTCATCCCAAGACTCAGCTTCTCTCTTGCTCTCTCTATCTGTCTGAAAGACTTTACTGGCAGACAGAATTATAAAGTTTCTGTTTGGGGCTTTGTGTATGGAGGAAAGGGGAGGTGTCTTTGACAGAGAAAGCTTTGGCATAGTGATGGAAATGCTTCAGGGAGGAGCTGGGGGCCTGAGGGAGGAGCAGAGGTCTGACCTGCTTATGTAAGAGTCATGGATGAACTTGGTTCACGACCCCTGGGTGACAGAGCTGCTAACTTTAGCCTTGAACCTGAAACTTTTGATCCTGGAAGGGCACCTGAGGCTGAGCTCTCGGGCAAGAAGGGCCATGTCCAGGCTCCTCAGTGTGTGCCCTGCACCTGGGCTGTGCTGGCTCTAGAGAGAGGAGGAACCTGATGGGTTAGGATGAAGAAGTTACGGCATGTCAGAGCAAGCTCTGAAGGTCACTTTCCTGTCTCCCTCCTCCAGGGTACCTAGAAGCCAGCCAGCTTGGCTGCTGATTTATTATCCGTGTACCTGTCACTGCCAAGATCTCTCTTAGAGGGTCAGAGGCTGGGGCATTTTAGGAGGGACTGCTAGGTCACAAGGACCCCCTAGCTGGAGATGCCTGAGGGGATCCTGACTTTGCAGGCAATATGGTATGTGCATATGTGTGTGTGTGTGTGTGTGTGTGTGTGTGTGTGTGTGCGTGCATGCGTGCGTTATGCATAGAGGTGTGGCAGCAGGGAGCTGCCATCTTGGAGGTTGTACAGACCCTGCTGTCAAGATACGGAACAGGCCATATCCATACCCTCTCTGTGCTGACAACAATTGCAAATCTAGGGGTCCCCAAGGCCACCCTCATATTTAAGAACTCACTGGGATCCCTGCCATCCCACTGTCACTGTTAAGAATTACCCCAGGGGAGAGTGGGGTGGGCAAGGCCAGGAGGATCCCCAAGGAGCTGTCCTCTGCAGAGGGGGTCCTGCCTGGCACCCACCAGCTCTCAACACAGGCCGACTCATACAGAGCATCATACCCTGTCTTGCTACCTAGAGTGTGTATTGGGGTTCTAGGCTCACTGCCTGTGAGGTCAACACCAGCTCTCCAGAACTTCCAAGGCCCAGCTGCTTGAGCTTGGCTCAAAGCCTGTGATCACATTGTTGATTTACCCTGGATGGAGGGCCAACGCTCTCCCTAAATGAAGATCCTCCCCTTGGAGGGCACCTTCTGGAAGCTAGGGGCGAAGGCCAGACCTCCCTTCAAACAGGGTTAAGTTCCCGTACGTAGAGAAAGTCAACTCCAGCCAGCCATAGGTTGCAGAGACTGTTTTTTTCCAGGAGGACTGAAACCCCCAGGCATGGTCTTCGGCTATCCACATGGAGAGTGGAGCGAGTTTGGGAGGAGGGAGCCCAGAGGACTGGCTGCCTGCTGTCATGCTGAGGGTCACCTGCCATGCACGGCTGGTGGGTGGGACACTAACCATGTAACGGTGCTCTGTGCTCTGGAGAGGGCACAGTGTGGACAAGTCAGAGCCAGCCCTGGCCCCGGCCAGTAGTCATTCCAGTTGAGAGACCAAAAGTTTAAAAATGGCTATTTTAATGTTTAAGGCCTGAACTAGCTAGGTGGAGACGTTTCCAGTCATGCCCTGCCTTCTTTTCCTGCCCACTAGAGATAATAAAGTTATCTCTAGGAAACTGGTCCATCCCCCTAGGGAGGGACACCAGATCATTAATGGTTTGGGGACCTTCCTATAGCCAATCAACTTAAAATGCAACATCCCTTTTGCCTTTCGCCCAATAGATGCTTGCCAGGCAGGAATCACCCTTGCTTTAGGCATGCTGGGAGGGACCGGAATCTTTAAATCACCCAACTAACCTGAACACAGGGCTCTCACCGCTTCGGTGGTGGTGGGGGTGTGTGGGCCCAAGCTGCAGCTTGTAACTTGTAATTAAAAACAAAACAACAACAACAACAAAAAAACCTCCTGTGTTTATAGCAGAGCCTATTTATTCCTAGTCTTTTGGGGGTTACAAACTGGGCACAACACAGTAAGGAAGTTAGTTGCACAAAGGAAGCAAAGAGCTGAGCTAAAAAGAAAAACATGGAAGAAAGAACCTGTCTTTGAATAGGAGTGGAGTGAGCAACCACTCCTGGGCAGCTGCCAGTCTGTTTAGCAGCTAACATGCATGAAGCCCACAGCACTGCATGAACCATGAGGGGTGGCACACGCCTGTAATCCCAGCACTGGGAGGTGGAGAGAGGAAGATCAGGAGTTCAAGGACATCCTTGGCTAACTAATAGTGCTTTTGAGGCCAGCCTGGGCTACATGAGAACATTTCTCAAACAAAACAAAACAGCCTGTGTGGTGGCACACACCTTTGATCCCAGCAGAGGATCACCTTGGAAAGCAGAGGCAGATGGATTTCTTTGAGTTCAAGGCCAGCCTGGTCTATGTAGTGAGATCCAGGGCAGCCAGAGATACAACAACAAAACCTAAACAAAACAAAACAAAAGTGAAGTCGTGCTTGTTCAAGTCCTTAACGACTTGGGTTGTTAAGTCAAGGGACAGAGGCAGGTCCAGCTCTATCTCTAGGGCAAACCCCATCTATTCATGGAGAAGATAATGCTGTCCCTTGCACCAGTACAGGATCTTGACCAAAGATAACACCTCTTTCCCTCACACACACACACACACACACACACACACACACACACACACATACACACACACATACACACAGGTCTACACATCCTGGCCAGAACCTGCTGAGCGAAGGAAAAACTCTGGCCTGCTTCCCAGCTCAGGGGTGCCATCAGCTCAAAGGTCTCTGGTAAGAATGCAGCCTCTGGGCTGAAGAGATGGCTCAGAGGTTCATGGCACTGGCTGTTCTACCATAAAGGTCCTGAGTTCAATTCCCAGCAACCACATGGTGGCTCATAACCATCCTGTGCCCTCTTCTGGCATGTAGGTGTACATGCAGGCAGAATAATGTATAAATAATAAATAAATCAATCTTAAAAAATAAAAAAAAAGAATGCAGCCTCTGTCAATTTTACTTTCCACACTCATGTCTGAGAACCTCACAGCTACCAGAGCAAGGCAGGTGGAGGCTTGGGTTTGCCATTCAATAGCAGAAACGACTGTGTTTACTCCAAATCATAATCGTTTTAATGCAGCAAACGCAGAAAGACCCTCTGCCTTTATTAAGAAAACAATTTTTAATTCATTATTATTATTATTATTTGAGACAAGGTCACACTACTTCTGGCTCTCCCGGAACTCACTATGTAGAACGGGCTGGCCTTGAATTCAAAGAGATCCACCTGCCTCTGCCTCCCCAGTTCTGGGATTAAAGGTGTGAGCCACGATGCCCAGCTAAGAAAAGATTTAAAGACCCAGGCAACATCTCTATGTCACCATCTTTAACATGGCTGTGATTGCACTTATATGTGGAAAGAAAAAGTCACACCCATGGAAACAGGGGGAGGAATAGAGGGTTCCAGGGTCTGGGGGAAGGGACAGGGAAGTGACTAATGATACAAAGTTTCATTTATTCAAGGGGCAGGGAGGCCACTGGTGATGCAAAGTATCATTTACTCAAGGGACAGGGAGGTGACTCATGATACAAAGTTTCAGTTACGCGAGTTACATAAATTCCCGAGATTTACCTGCTGCAGCATGGGTGGCTAACAGTCCTGGGCCAGTTGCTCTCATGTCCATTTGCTGGGTTTTAAGTCACCTGGGCCTGTCGATGAGGGAGTTTCTAGAGTGCGCTAATTGAGGAGGGAAGGCCCACCCAAATGATGGCTGGCGTCATCTCATGGGCTTGTACTAAAGAACAAGGAGAGATGGAGCTGAGCCACCAGCTGTCATCTCTCCCCGCTGGCAGACTGCGGGTGCCGAGGAACCGGCAGCCTCACGTGCCCGAAGCTGTGCCTTTCCTGTTTGGATGGACTGCATTCTCCAATCTGGGGCCAAAGTAAACCTGTCGATCCTGGAATTGCTTTTGTCAGAGACAGTGTTCAGTAAGAAGAAAAGTCACCGATATAAGTGGTGTATTGTAAGCTTAAGCAAACTGTGATGATAGATCTGTTTTGATTGTTGTTTTGTTTTTCTTTTCTTTCAAGATTTATTTAATCATTATTTATACAGTATCCTGGCCTGCATGTATGCCTGCTCGCCAGAAGAGGGCACCAGATCTCACTATAGATGGTTGTGAGCCGCTGTGTGGTTGCTGGGAATTGAACTCAGGACCTCTGGAAGAACGGCCAGTGCCCTTAACCTCTGAGCCATCTCTCCAGCCCATTGTTTTGTTTATCAAGACAAGGTTTCTGGGTGTAGCCCTGGCTGCTCTGGAACTCGATCTGTAGACCAGGCCGACTTCAAAACCTGGAGATAGATCCACCTGCCTCTGTCTCTAGATTGCTAGAATTAAAGGCATGTACCACCAAACCTTGCTTGTTTCAGTTTGCTGAGACAGAGCCTTGCTATGCAGCTCTAGGCTGCTCTTGAACATGAAATCCTGCTGTAGCTTCCCTCATGTTCACATACACCGCCACTTCTAGTAATTACATAGTGATTTAAAAACAGCCCCAAAGCAGGCTGGAGGCAAGGTGGCTCAGTAGTTAAGAGCACTTGCTGCTCTTATGGAGGACCACGGTTCAATTCCCGGCTCTCACAGGGAGGCACACAGTGCTCTTTAACTCCAGTTTCAGGGGGTCCAGTGCATTCTTTTGGCCTCTATGAGCAATGTATGTAGATGGTGCACAGGCATCCATACAGACAAAACACACACACACACACACACACACACACACACTTTTAAAAAGGCAGGAGAGATTGTATAGTGAGCAGTTTGCTGTGCAAGCCTGACTAGTCTCTGGAACCTATAGAGAAGAGCTGACGCCACGCACTCTTCTCTCATTCTTCATGCTCCCTGCACTTCCCTCTCCCCGCTAATAGTAAATAAGTAAATCGTTTTTCAAAAGATTCACTTAGATTTATGTTACGCCTATGAGTGCTTGCTTGTAGGCAGATGCACCAAATATTTTCCTGGTGCACACAGAGGCCAGGAGAGTGTTAGATTACATGGAACTGAAATTACAGTTTATGAGCTACCCTGTGGGTGCTGGGAACAGAAGCTGGGTCCTCAGCAAGACCAGCCAGTGTTCTTCATGGCTGAGCCACCTTTCCAGTCCATAAGAAGAGTCATGGCAAGAAGAGGTGGGGATGTGACTGGCATCTGAGCATCTTGTGGACGGTGATGCTTTTCTGGGCGTTTGTGTCTAAACTTGTGGAAATCTGTGTATTAAACATACACAGCTTCTAATGTGCCAAACGCACTTCAGGAAGGTATTTATTTATTTATTTATTTATTTATATTTTGTATTGTTTATGTATTTCATGAGTGTGTGTGTGTGTTGGGGAGGTGGTTGGGAATGAATGCCACATGTGTGCAGGAACCTGCAGAGACCAGAAGAGGGCATTGGATCCTCTGCAACTGGAGTTACAAGTTGCTGTGAGCTGCCCCAGGCAAGTGTGGGGAGACTGAACTCAGGTCTCTGGAAGAGCAGGAAGTTCTCTTAACCACCGAGCTCTTCACCATCTCCAGCCCCAGGAAAATAGGTTAAAAAAAAAAAAAAAGAAACTTCACTAGCCTTAAATCCTAAGACTCAGGAGGCAGAGGCAGGAGGATTTCTGTGAGTTGAGGCCAGCTTGTTCTACATAGTGAGCTCCAGGCAGCCAGGAGTATGTAGAGAGACGCTGTCTCAAAAAACCCAACCCAAACAAACAAAGTAAAAACATCCTTGCTGACGGGTGAAGATATACCCAGTGGTTAAGAGCACTGATTGCTCTTGCTAAGGACCTGGGTTCAATCCTTAGCACCTGCATGGTTCATAATTGTTAATACCTGCGTGATGGTTCACACCCATCCAGAATGCCAAGGGATCCAGCAACCCCTTCTGACCTCCAGAGGGGCACCAGGCTTACATGTGGCCATAAAGATCTACAGAGGCAACTTACATAAAAGTAAATGAATCTTAAAAAATAACAGTCTTTGCTGGGTATGGTGATACATACCCATAATCCCAACACGTAGGATATTGAGGCAGGAGGATTACCGTGAATTAGTCAGCTTGCGCGATACGCCTTAAGGGCCCCACGAATAGGGTGAGCATCTCTCACCATTGTCTGGCTTGCCATAACCTGCCTGCAGTCAGTAATGTGGTTACAATAATGTGGAGAGCGTTGTGATTGCTTCCATTAGCATTATGAATGAAGATTGCTCCACAGGAAGTCTCTGAAACACCTTAGCAGGCTGAAGATGATGGGGGAGGGACAGAACTGAGGACTATTTTGTTCCCTCAGTCTCCAGGACCCACCTGGAGAAGGGAAAGAATTGACCCCTGCAAGCTGTCATTTAATCTGTGCACACATATAAATAAAAACTTTAAAATATATATAAATATAAATTTATTACATATATAATAAAGAAACATTTAAAATAATAAATATACATATGTATTTAGAAAGTAGACAGTATAAGAAAGAACTTCCCTAAGATGAAAATAAAAACATTTTTTTTTGAGACAGGGCCTCATGTAAGCTAGGCTGTGTTTGAACTCACTATGTAGCCAAGGATACAGTGAACTTCTGATGCAGCCTCTAAATAATAGTCTTACACTCATAACCCATTTCAGTATTAAGAGAAAGCTGCATCCTCCCTGGATGATGTACTTTGTTCTGTGTGAAGGAGGATGGCCAATGTCAACAAACCAGGGAAGGAGGAAGAGGAGGAGGAGGAGGAGGAGGAGGAGGAGGAGGAGGAGGAGGAACCTTGAGACTGGGAGGCAGCAGGAGATGACAGATGCAGGCACACCCCAGCTTTGATTTTAGTTTATTTCCACGGCTGGAGAACTCCAGGGGCTCAGTGACTCCTCCCCAGAGTCAGGAGAGGGAAAGCATGGCTGTCACATGGCACTACCCTTGGGGTCAGCTGCAATGGGGCATATGCTCTGAACGAAGTGAAATGGGGTCCTTTACCCTTAGAGAAACCAGGGTTAGGGCTGGCCTGTCCCCTACAAGTCGGCAAGACTTCACAGGGAACTGAATTAGCTTTGGGGAACCCAAACTTAGGAGGGGGTGGGGTCCATGAGGAAATGGGTCCAACGCCTCTTGCAACCCCACTGTGTTCTGCTTGCTTTTCAGGGCCAACACTGATGCCAAGCATGCCCGAGAAGCCTGTAGACTCCAGGACGTCGCCCTGTTTCCTTCAGACTCGGGATTGGTTAGTTCAAATCTGCAAGGAAAAACCTGACTGGCCAGGGTTGAATCGGGTTTTCTGTCTCAGCCCAATCAGCTTTGGCAGGCTGGGTGGAGGGGAAACTGCAGCAGAGTCCTACCAAAAAAGAAAGGGGAAAAAAAAAAAGTGACCTGTTGTTATCCCTCCCTAAAGGCTGTGACTGGGAAGAATCAATGAATCGTCTTTCTAGTGTAGTTAAGATTCCAATCCCAGGTCCCCTCTCTGTTCTGGCTGATTTTCTTTGCCTTTCTTGCACAGCTAATTCCCTGGAATTGAAACATGCCCTTCTGGAAGGAAAGAGATTCACAAAAGTCAGAAGGCTACCTTGTATGTTCCAGAAAGTTAAACAAAACCAAACCAAACCCCAGGAAGCTCCCAGGGGGCCCTGCGGAGACTGATGCACCAACCAAGGACCACTCATGGAGAAGACCCAGGCCCCCTGCTCAGATGTAGCCCAATGGCAACTCAGTCTCCCTGTAGGTTACCTACTAAGGGGCCCAGCGGCTGTCTCTGACATGGACTCTGTTGCCTGCTCTTCCATCACTTCCGCTGGGTAAGGCGCCCTTACCAGGCCACAGAGGAAGAGGACACAGCAGTCCTGAAGGGACTTGATAGTCTGGGTTCAGTTGGTAAGGGAGGATGGCTCCCCCTTTCTGAGGACTAGGGAGAGAGGGTGGAAACGGGAGGAGTGAGGGAGGGGAGGTTATCATAGGGATGCAAAATGAGTAATATTAATAATGAAACCCAGGAAGCTGTTGAAAGATATATGGCTTGGGAAATTCACCAGACTCCTGAGGTCCTTCTCACTGTTACCAAAAGAGCCAACAGTTGCTGGAGAGAAGACCCTTGGTTGAACCACCTTAAGCCGTGACTGCCGCTTTGGTGAGTTGTGGGCTATGTTCGGTTGGGTGGTCTTTTCAGCTGCCTTAACTCATCTTGCAAATCACTTCAA
>REGO01000039.1:962132-982134 GCA_010120015.1 Rhombomys opimus
GGTGAGAGGCGGGAGGTGCTCTTCCAGGGCCTGGCCAGACAATATCCAGCTAAACAATACCTCTTTATGGGTGGGGAGGACTCTGGACCCCGGTGGTTCAGAGTGAGCTTTCACAAGGTGCTCAGAAACCATTATTATAATAGCAAATATGCAAAAGTAGGGCTTGGTTAGATCTCTACGCACAAATATAGCGAGGGAAGCTCTCGTCCTGGGCCTGGGACTCAGAGTGCTAGCCCCGCATACAGGAAGCCCTGGGTTCTAGCTCCGGCACTGAGGTGCACTGGGGCGCACGCTCTGAGGTGGCGGCCGGAGGATCAAGTTTAAGGGCCACCTTGACTCCTTGATGACATAGTGAGTCTGAGACTCACTGTGGGCTGTGTTAGACCCCCGAGTCAAAACAGAAACAAGCTGGGTGGTGGCAGCCCGTGCCTTGAGTCCTGGCAGTGGGAGACAGAGACAGCTGGGTCTCTGTGAGTTCCAGGGCCACTCCGAGAACAGGGAAACCCCGTCTGCAGAAACAAACCAAGCAACCAATCTAACAAAAAACCCACCACCATCACCACCAAAACCCCCAATCATCCGCTCATTTCAATCAACAAATTGGCCTGTCATCTATCATCTTGATGGAATTCTGGTTGTGTTTGTTTCCTGCCTCTGTGTGTACCAGCCACGGCATCAAGTGCTTTACGCTGAGGGAAAATGAGGTCAGAGAGACTAGTTGTGGAGGTCTTTTACCTAAAGAGGGAGGAGGATGTGGGCCCAGATGCGCCTGATTCCCAAGGCTGTGTCAACCCCCCTGTGCCTTGTTCGGGCTCTTGAGATGCCTGTGGCTCTGTTGGAGCTCTGGTGTGCCTGACTAGACCCTAGACCCTGGAGTGCTGGCAGCCTTCTCTCCCCGGGTTCATGAGTGGGCAGGCAGGCTGCCCTGAGTCTGTGGAAGACTGCTGCTGCTGCTGCTGCTGCTGCTGCTGGCCCAGCTTCCAGAGTGTTTTAAAATAGAAGCAGAGCCTGGAAAGCCAGGCTGCCCTCTGTGAGACTGTGTGTGTGTGTGGGGGGGGGGACGGCATCTGCTTTGGGAGCACAGCCTGCTTCCAGAGCAGAGGGCCCAGCACCTTGCCAGCACCTGGAACCAGAGGCCGAGCCTTTGTTTGGAAAGAAATCGCTCTGTGCGTGCATGTGTACTCGTGTGTGTGTGTGTGTGTGTGTGTGTGTGTGTGTGTGTGTGAAGCCCCTGAGCTGGGCCTGCCTTTTTCTGGGAGGGGTCCCCAGGGTTGGTGGATAGGGCGTTACTTTTGCTGTGATCTAATCTGGTGTCTTTTTTTTTTTTTAATTTATAAAATATGTGTGAATGTTGTCCCTGTGCATATATACATATCACATGCATGCAGTGCCCACAGGGTCCAGAGGAAAGCATCATTTCCCCTTGAACTGGAGTCAGAGGTGGGTTTGAACCCCTACGTGGGTGCAGGGAACCAAACCTGGACACCCTGTAAAAGCAGTCAGTGCTCTTAGCTGCTGAAGCAGCTCTTCATCCCCCTGATAACGTCTTAGAGATGATGGTCCATTTTTGCCCTGGCAAACTACCCAAAACTGTTGGAGAAATAGTGGAGCTGAAAGTTTTCCCCTGACTCTCTCATTCTGAGGGGAATCCTGTGACGGTGATGGAAGAGTTTGGTTGCTAGGTTGTTTTGGCTATGTACTGTTGTCTGGCTGCATTCAGTGTAATGAGGCATTTGCAAAGAGGAGACCAGGGTACGGGGTACCTGTGAAAGGGCGGGCGGGCTACGGGTCTTTTCACACCCAGGATGTCTTGCCAGCCTGATGACCCTTCCACAATCACTATGCTTAGTTACCTGGATGGTCTGGGAGATGGCATGGCAGGGTGCCTCCTGGTTCCCTCTTGCTTTTGGAGGTGGGAGGTCTGAGCTCACGGGGGGGGGGGGTGTTTACCTCTAACTGGGAGACTCTACTTCCTGGTCAGATGCGAGACCTGTCGCCCCTCTCTCGGCCCCTGCTTGTGTCACCACCCTCAGAGTCTGTGTCTGGCTGGGGTTTCTGGTAGGTGCTGGGTACAGAGTGAGCCTAGTCTTTTTCATAGACCGTTGCTGCCTGCCACCAGGCTGCTTAACAGCTGTCCTGGCAATTCTCACATACACTGAATTATGAGCTCTGCCCTGCTCTTGCCATCCGGGCAGAGTGGCCCAGATGTTGGCGAATCGGTTCTTAGAACCAGTATGGACACTGTCTAGACAGCTTTTCCTTCCAGCATCTTAATTTTTTTTTTTGACACAGGGTTTCTCTGTGTAGCCTTGGCTGTCCTAGACTCACTGTAGACCAGGCTGGCCTCGAACTCACAGAGATCCGCCTGCCTCTGCCTCCCAGAGTGCTGGGATTACAGGTGTGCACCACTACGCCTGGCTTGCATCTTAACATTTTTGCTTTATGTCCGTGGGTGTTTTGTGTGCATGTATGTATATATGTATACCAAGTGTTTGCCTGATGTCCTCAAAGGGCATTGGATCTCCAGGAACTGGAGTTACAGATGGTTGTAAGCCACCACATGGGTGCTGGGAGTTGAACCCTGGTCCTCTGGAAAAGCAGCTGTTGCACTTAATCAACCGCCATCTATCTCTCCAGCCCCTTCTGTTTTTTTAAAAAAAAGATCTGTTATTCAATTGTTCGTATGGGCCTCCCCTGTGCTTAGTGCCTGAGAAGCCAGGGGAGGGCACTGCACTGCGGCCCCTGGGGCTGCGTTTACAGATGGTTGTAAAGCCATGTGGGCACTGGAAACCCAACCCAGATCCTGCGAAGCGCGGACAGTGCCCTTCACCTCTGAGCCATCTCTGCAGCCCCTGGCATCTTGACTGCAGTGACTTGTTGGAACGTGGCTGCCTTCCAATATTTTCTCTTCTTCACAACAACATTTAAATAAGGGAGCAGAATAAAACACGGAAACCACTTTGGGCGAGGTTTAATCCCAGCACTCGGAGAGGCAGAGGCAGAGGCAGAGGCAGAGGCAGAGGCAGGTGGATCTCTGTGAGTCTGAGGCCAGCCTGGTCTACAAAGTGAGTCCAGGACAGCTACCCAGGCTACCCAGAGAAAGCCTGTCTCGAAACAAAAACAAAACAAGAAACAAACAGACAAGAAATGGAAACTACATCTGAACTCCTACATTCCAGAGACCCCAGGCAGTCGTCCTGCACAGATGGGGCCCATCTTTCCTGTTCTCTCTCACTCATTCACCAGCTCATGAATGCATAAAGTTCACGTCACAAGACCTTTTACTGATTAGCATTAGACATTTTCTGTGGCCTGCAATTTTCTTTCTTTTTTTAAAATTCGTTTTATTTTTTTTTTGAGACAGTGTCTTACTATGCAGCTCTGGCAGTCCCGGACCTCACTATGTAGATCAGGCTGGTTTTGAACTCACAGAGATCTGGCCGTCTCAGCTTCCTGACAGCTGGGATCAAAGGCGTGTACTGCCATGCTCAGCTTGGCTTTCTCGTTTCGTTCATGTGTGCATAGATAGTGTTCTATGTTCTCATATGTAAATTCACCACTATTACTGTTGTTTTGAGAGAGTCTCATAGCGCAGGATACTCAAATTTCTTATGTAGCCAGCAATGACCTTGAACTTTTGGTTTTCCTGCCTCCTTGCCCCAAGTGCTGGAATTATAGGCCTCTGCCTCCATACCCACCTCATCTCATAGTTTTTGTTGACTGATTGGTATTTCTTTGTGGGCACGTTGGTCACTTGTAGGTTTCTGTGACAGGCAGTGGGGCAGAGAATATGCTTCTGTTGGTTTTGGGGTGCCTAGGACAGGTAGTAGGTGGGGTTCCTAGGTGTAGGATTAAGGTTGAGTTAATTGTCTATCAGTTGCCATCCAAAAGAGTGGACTGGATTCAAACTCGGTTTTCTGGATCTCAGCCTTGCCATGTACCAGTCTTGGTTGTCACTCCATGGCGTCTCTTGGGATGGACTCCATGGCTGGTTTCAAGGCCGAAAGCAGCCAGGGTTCACCCCTAAGGGTCCCTGGTGCGCCTGCTGTTGTGGGCTCTCCTGCTCTCCTCTCTTCTCCAGCTGTATGGGAAGCAAGCACCTGCTTTTCGTTACATTGTAGTTTACTTGTTCCCATTGTCAGACACCAAGTTTCTACTTTCCTCTATTCGTTACAATGACACTTTTTTCTTTTTTCTTCTTCTTTTTTTTTTTTAACTGACAGAAGCTGGCCTTATAGCCGCTCCTCTCCTGGTTCCGCCCCTCCCTCTTTGCCCTTTGCCCTTTTTCCTTCGCTCTTTTAAATTTTATGTATACGAGTCTTTTGCTTTCACACACACACACACACACACATATATATACAGCATGTGTGCCTATTATCCACAGAAGCCGGAAGAAGTCTGGAATTATAGACAGCTGTGAGCCCCTGTGTTGGGGACTCAAATCTGGATCCTCTGCAAGAACAGCAAGTGTTCCTAACCCCTGAGCTATCTCTCCAGCCTCTTCTCCCCACCAGTTTTTAAAACAGCGTCTTCACGTAGCTAAGGCTGGCTTTGAACTTTCTATGTAGCCAACGCTGACCTCGAACCTCCGGCCCTCTTGCTCATCTCCCGAGGGCTGGGGTTGTAGTCAGGGGCCACCAAGCCTGGTTTATTCAGCGCTGGGCAGAGCAGTCAGGACTTTGTGCATGCTCAGAAAGCGTTCTGCCAACTGAGACTCATCCCAGCCCTTAAGCTGTTCTCCGGCCTCAGCCTCCGAAGCCGCTGCGGCAGAAAGCATGAAGCGAACCCAGCTTGCGATAATACCTGGCAGGGACGCGGAGGTGGCTCAGCAGAAAAAGGCGTTTGCCGCCAGCGCTGAAGACCCGAGTTCTGCCCTCGGAACCTGCATGTTGGAAGGGGAGAACTAGCTCCTGCAAGCGTCCCCTCGCCTTCACAGGCTCGCCAAATCCGCGCAATTAGAGCTATAATGCACGGTACTCCTTGCCCACTCGCTCACGGGTGCCCGTCATGTGCCAGGCCTTGACATCCTCATAGACATTTGGGTAAACATAACGCCTGACAGGCTCTGAGGAGCTTGGAGTTCGGGGCGTGGTGTGGGAGGAGGAGCGGAGGGTGGGGGCACGGTGAGCGAGCAGCTGTCACTGCCGTGTAGTTGATGAGTCAGGAAGATGGGAAGATGTTGTCCTCCTCCGGCCCCTTCCCCGCCCCCAACCCCCGCCCCGAGGCCCAAGTTGGAGGTTATGTAAGTGTGTTGTGTGGCCTGCTAGGTGATATACAATCCTTCCCCTCAGAGCTTCCAGTATGGTCCATTCCTTAGGCTGGAGTGCTGTTTGCATAATTTGTTCAAGGTCAGCCAGGGAAGGCTTGGGCCGGCAGGCTGGCAGGCTGGCAGGCTGGCAGGCGGTGGAGGGGTTATCGGGGAGTCCTGTCATTTGTGACCTGCTGGGCCCCTTCAGAGCCATCCCTGATCGGAGCTGGTCTGCTCCACCTTTCTCCTACTCATCCACTCCTCTGTGTTCTTCCCTCTCCCTAACATCTGACTGTGCGCAGGGCCTGCTGCCTGCCTGGGGTCAGGCAGAGGGTGATGTGTAGAGGCCGCTGTGCATCCATAGTGCTTGGTGACCGATGTTCTGGTGCAAGGAAGGCCCAGGAGGGGCTCCTGTCAGGCTTCTACCTCCAGGCAGGGTTGAGTGAGTGAGGGGACCCGTCCGTCTCAACTCACTCCCGGCCTGAGGAGACTGAGCCTCGGTCCTGCTCGGGGAGGCCTTTCTGAAGGGAGGTCTGAGAACGGTGTGGGAATGGGTGTCTTCTGGGTGCTGTTTATTTTCGTCAGAAGACTGAGCTTGGGAGAGGCAGAACCCTGGTCTGCCTCAGGCTGCCCTTAATCCTGCTAGATAAATGCATCCCAGGAAGTGGGTCCCGGAAGGGCAGAAGGGGAAACCACTGGAATCGAGCAATGGGGGAATTGGGTGAGTGATGAGAGCTGAGCCAGATGGGGGTGTTGCCTCGGGCCCAAGAAAGAATTTAACTGGGCCTGCCTGGAAAGGTGGAGAATACACCTTCCTGCCTGGGTGTGCACAGGCCTGTTACCTGAGGGCCCAGACTGGGGATGTTATGCTCCCCTCTCTGTTTATGGGACTTGAGAAAGGGTGTCGCTTGCACGTGGCAGAGCTGGTATCCACGGTGGCTGATGCAAAGTGCTGGCGGTTACGGCTGATTTTGTGTGCTGCAAGTTCTGTTCCGTGAAGCAGGGGCCAAATAAAGGCAGCAGAATGGAATGGTAAATAAACCAGGGAGCCTCACAGGGCCTGGCCCCTGCCCTGAGCCCTGGTATCCGACTCATGTCCCGATTAATAATCTCCTTAGTGCTGAGCGTTAGCTGCTGTTTGCTGTGGGTGGTGGTTTTGGTTTTTTTCTCTTTTTTCCCCCCCATTTTCGACAGGTGGCTTTCTGTATTAGGTTTGGGGATTAGGGCTGGCCCACGGCTTTTGGGGAACATTGGATAACGGATGCTGTGTCTTTTCCTTAAGGCGGGGTCTGGTCCTCGATGCAAAGGTGACTCCTGCTGGGTGGGTCCTGGGGGCTGTCTTTCCTCTGAGGTCAGGGAAGTGTAGCAGGACAAGACCTGGCTTCTGACAGGCCGGAGACGCAGCTTGGTTGGTAGAACGCCTGCCTGCACACGTACAACATTGCATAAATACAAAAACGCACGCATACAACACCGGACACATCCGGAATGCTAGCGCTCCCGCACTCTCAGATGGAGGCAGGCAGAGCAGATGTTCAAGGCCACTCCTGTCTAGTTTGAGGCTAGCTTGTGCTATATAAAACCTCAAAAGGAAAAAAAAAAGGTGTGTGTGTGTGTGTGTGTGTGTGTGTGTGTGTGTGTGCGCTATCCTGGCAGCTCAGGGGTTAGGAGCACTGGTATTTTAAGGTTGGACCTGAATTTGGTTCCCAACTCCCACGTTGGGTGGCTCACAAACCACCTGTGACTCCAGTTCCAAGGGATCTGGTGCCCTCTTCTGGTCTCTGCAGGCACCTGCCCACACGTGGCAGAGATGCACACACAAAAATAAAGTGAAATCTTAAATATTGGTGGTGTTCAGGGGCCTTTAGCGACCTTGGATGCTGCAGACGAGCCGGCTCCTCCTCTGCTCCTGCCTCCGAGTGGGGAGGGCCAGCTCTGTCTGCAGGTGGTGCTTTCTGTTTGCTTTGTTTTGTTCACTTCTTCTCGGTTTATTTTAGTCTCTCTGTGTAAGAGTTTTGTCTGCAGGTGTGCACATGCGCACCATGCTCCCTGGATCCCCCAGAACTGGAGTTAGGGACAGTTGTGGACCACCATGTGGGCGCTGGGAATTGTACCCCAGACCTCTGCAAGAGCAGCGAGTGATCTTGACCAGCGAGCCATCTCTCTTTGTTTTTGTATGTCCACGGACGGCTCTTAATCCAGGCAGAGATGGAGAATGTTCTGGGCTCTCCGCCAGGATGTTCTGCAGGTCTGCTGGGCTGGGCTGTCTTTCAGCCCAGGGTTACATGGTGTGGACTTTTCTTAGGAAGTGCCAGGCCCATCTGGCCTGAGGTGTGTGCCCTTTTTCCAGGCCTGAGTGTGAAGCTTCCTGCCTGCCCCCTGGGGTCCATGCGTCTGCGGGGTTAGTTGGGAAGGAAGGGGCCAGTGGGAAGAGGAGAGCCTCCAGTATTGGAAGAGTGGACAAGAGCAGTGTCAGGCAAATAAGCCCCTGCCCTCTTCCCTGTGTCCTGACCCTGACGTGGGCCAGTCTGCCCGTGGTTCCGGCCTGTTGGTGTACAGGAAGTAAGAGCGGCAACAACAGAGTAGAACAGAGTGGCAGAAGCTCTGAGAATGTGAACTGTGGCCAGACGCGGGTCCAGCTAACACTGGAAGTCCATGGTTTTTGGGTTACAGGCTCTCTTTAATTATGTCTTTATTGATAGATTGACTTATTATGCAGAGGTCACCAGATAACTTGGGGGTTGGTTTTCCCCTCCCACCATATAGGTTCCAGGGATCTACCTCAGATTGCCAGGTCGGGCAGCAGGCGCCTTTACCTGCTGAATTATCTCGAGGGTCCTGCTGTGGGCGCTTTGCCGTTTTCTTTGATTCAGACTTTGGTCGCTTGATGTGGAATCACGTGACGTCTTTCCCAGTGGGCTCCCGCTAGTCAGGAATCCACGACGGCATGCTGACGTTTGTGAATGGGCACATATGTATGTATGCAGATTCAGTCTGATAATTTAGGTGTACAGTATTTTGTTCGTTTATTTATTTGATTGTTCTCTTTCCTCCTCCTCCCGAAGGGTTTCTCTGTGTATCCCTGGCTGTCCTGGACTCACTTTGCGGACCAGGCTGGCCTCAAACTCACAGAGATCTGCCAGCCCCTGCCTCCTGAGAGCTGGGATTGAAGGCGTGGGCTACCCCCACCCCTCAGCAGGTGTACAGCATTTTAAAATGAAGGCAACCAGCCAAGGCTCTAGCTCAGTTGGTAGAGCAGAGCACCTGCCAGTGTACTTGAACCCCCAAATTTGACCCCAGCAATGCACAGACTAGGTGTGGTGGTGATGTCTGTAATCCCAGCAGTTGGGGAGTGGAGGATTAGAAGTTCAAGGTCATCCTTGGCTACATAGACAGTTCCAGACCAACCTGGACTACCTGAGATCCTGTCTCAGGGAGAGAGAGAGAGAGAGAGAGAGAGAGAGAGAGAGAGAGAGAGAGAGAGGAAGGAGCCATTCTTCTGGTTAGTGAATGTAATGATTCTGGGGGGCAGATTCTTTTCATGTAGGACAGATGTCACAGTGTGAGCTCTCCCAGGGTAGGATTTTAATTTTCCTGTATGGCCTGTCAACATAAAACCTCCCAGGAATGTAACGCCACCGTTAGAGCAGGGACCATCAGGGTTACTCTCTTTCTGTGATGCATAAAACATGTTTGTTGACGGATTTAATTATGTGTAACAACCAGCGACCTCTTCCGGGCTCCAAGGGTACCTGCACCCAGGAGTGTCTACTCACCTATACACACAAATAAAGAAGATGGTACTTGTGAGGCCCTGTAGGCAGTTGGCTACCCCTGTACTTAACTCCCCTCAGCTCCCCAGATAGTATTTTGATAGTTGCTTTTAAAAATAAAGGCCCATTGGGGCTGGAAGTGGCCCAACAGGAACTTGCTGCTCTTACAGATGTCCCAGCACTAGTCATTAACAGGGTGCACATACATACATGTGGAAACACGTAAAACAAAAATAAGGGGCAGGAGAGATGGCTTGGCGGAGAAAGTACCGCTGCCCTTCCTGAGGACCTGGGTGTGATTGCCAGCACTCGAGTGGCAGCCTGAGGCTGTCTGTTACTCCAGTTCCATGGGATCCTATGTGCTCACACAACCATGTATGCAAGCAAAAACACCACGCATGTAAAATAAAAATAAACAAATCATCTTAAAAAAAAAAATCAAAGAAGCCAGGCGGTGGTGGCGCACACCTTTAATTCTGGCGCTTGGGAAGCAGAGGCAGGTGCATCTCTGTGAGTTTGAGGCCAGCCTGGTCTACACAGCAAGTTCCAGGACAGCCAAGGCTACACAGAGAAACCCTGTTTTGAAAAAAACGCCCCCCCCACACACACACACAAAGAAAAAGTAACAGTATTTAAAATTTAGTTGTTGTTGGTGTGTGTGTATTGAGATCAGAGGTCGATTTGCTGGGGGTGCTCTATCGTGTGGTCCCAGGGACTGAACTTGGGTACCCAGGCTTGGTAGCCAGTGGCTGGTCCTGCTGGCTCTGGATTCTCCTCTTTGGTAGGGTGTGGTCGGATTGATTTTCACACGAGGAGATGCCTAACTAGCTTTTAATACCATACAAGTGGTTTCCCAGACTGTGACAGTTCTGTGAAAAGCTGGGCTCCTGGTGGCGAAGGTACCCTCTCCGCCGACACTTGTTGAGGGAAGGAAATCGGAGCCACGAGCGAAGGGCATCGATCGCCACGGGAAACTCCGATTTCTCCATGAGCAGCTGCTGGCTGAACAGCGCTTTTGTAAGGAGAGAGGTCTTCCTGGCAAGAGTTCTGCAGTTCAGTGAGGTGGCTGGCTCCTGGGAGTGTGTCTTTGGCCATTCATTCATTCATTCATTCATTCATTCATTCATCAAACATTGACTGTGTGGCCCAGAGCTGCTAAAGCCAGGCGGATCACTAAACCTCTCAAAGGAAGGGTGAAACAGCTCACCCTGCACCCACACCTGGCAGGAAGAGATGCCCCGGACTTTCAGAGCTGGGTGCTCTTTAGTGGTGGTTTAATTATATCACATAACTTTTATTGGTGGGAAGCTAATTTCCATAATTAGCGATGCCTTCATTTCATTCACTCTGGGGTTTCTTTTGTTGTGGCAGAGAAATGGCTGTGCCTCCCACGTACGCCGATCTTGGCAAGTCCGCCAGGGATGTCTTCACCAAGGGCTACGGTGAGTGCTGCAGCAGTCGGGGGTCACAGAAGGCCCTTTGCCCGCTGATGGGGTTGGCATGTTTGGAACCCTGGGGGTGGTCACTTCACAGCTGACGGCTTGCATGCCCAGTCAAAAGGGTGAGCTTCCTGCAGCTTCTAGCCACCCAGTGGTGAGGCTCGGGCATTGCAAGACAAGGCCAATGTAGTCTCTTGCAAGCTCCAGCATCGCCTGATGGGCCCACCAGGCCTGGTGACTGTGCCTCCGCCAGCCAGCTGCGGGGAACCTTTCCCTCAGGGCCTGCATGACCTGCACTCTCTGTCTACCACACTGCTGTTGCACAGGCTTTCTTTAAGCATTTCCAGACGGCCAGGAGGAAGGCGGAGGTGTCCCAGCTTCAAGTTTTTACTGTAATTTTTCTAGTGCTGGGGATCAAACCTAGGGCCTTGAGCTTGCTAGCAGTCATTCTACCACTGAGATACGCCTCTGACTCCCCTGGCGTGGTTAGTTAACCTGTGTTTGGCTGTTTTTCTTTCCTTAGGCTTTGGCTTAATAAAACTCGATTTGAAAACGAAGTCCGAGAATGGATTGGTAAGTTGCCCCACTTGCACAGGACATTAATTGTATCTGTTCCCCACTAGTAGGGGCTGCTGAGGCCTGGCTGGCAGAGCCCAGAGCAGTTGCCTTCTTGGATTGTGGCGGTTTCAGCTTGTCCCATCATCACGCATCTTGTGCGATAGGCGGCCTGGGACTATGGTGGCTTTTAAGTCTCTTTACAAGTTACTCTGTGGTGTTTGAAATCAAACCCTTCCGGGCCTGACGCGTTGTAGGCAAGGTGCCCTGCCACTGGCCTAAACCTCTGACCTGATCCGTCCTTCATGCTCTTTATTTTAAAATTGCTCTCTCTGTCTCTTTCTCTCTCTCTCCAGAGTCTTACTCTGTAGTATATCAGGGTGGCTTCCATCCTGCTTAGCCCCCCATGTGCTTGGGTGATAAGGCGTGAGCCATTACACCCAACTTTGACCTATGTTGTTTTCTTTCTTTTTTGGTTAGAGATTTATTTATTTCTCTCTCTGTGTGTGTGTGTGTGTGTGTGTGTGTGTGTGCCCACAGGAGTTTGTGTGTACCGCATGCATGTAGCAACCTGGGGAGGCCAAAGGAGAGCATCAGATCCCCTGGAACTGGAGTTTTACAGGCGATTGGGAAGTGTATTGTGGGTGCTGGGACTCGAACTCAGGTCCTTTACAAGAAGAGTAAGGGCTCTTAGCCGTTGAGCCATCTCCTCAGTTCCACCGACCCATATTTTTATTATTTGTTTGTTTGTTTTAGTTTTTGAAACAGAATCTCTCTACATGGCCCTGGCTGCCCTAGAACTCACCTAGGCTAGGCTGGCCTCAAGCTCACAAAAATCCACCTGCCTCTGCCACCTGTGTGCTGGGATTATGGCTTTCATTTGTTTGTTTATTTTTTTATTTTATTTTATTTTATTTTTTCTTGAGACAGGGTTTCTCTGTATAACTCTGGCTGTCCTGGAATTCACTTTGTAGACCAGGCTAGCCTCGCCTGCCAATGTTTTTAATGTTTCATTATTATTTAGGAAATGTCCCTGTTCTTCTTAGATTGTGTCTAGAGCAGTTGTTGAAGGGAAGGGGGGGGGGTTAGAATTCTGCTCTGTCAGCAATGGTTCCCTCTTGGCTGAGGCTGGTGGCAGCGTGGAAGTGGGGTGGTTTCCTGTCTGTGCTTCAGGGCCCCAGGGGAGGAAGGAAGCTGTCTTCCAACAAAGAACTTTCCAGAAGATCCCTCCAGTCAGCGGGCTCTTCCAATCCTTCATGTTTTCAGTATCTACTTGAACTGAAGAAATAGTTCTGCCTGGACCCGTCGGGGACTCTTGCTTAAGGGCCTGGAGAGGTACCAAGGGCAGACTGGACTGTAGGCCAAGACTGACTCTCTCTCTCCCTCTCTCTCTCTCCTTTAAGGAATTTACCAGCTCAGGCTCGGCCAACACAGAGACCACCAAGGTGAACGGCAGCCTGGAAACCAAGTACAGGTGGACCGAGTACGGGCTGACGTTTACGGAGAAGTGGAACACGGACAACACCCTGGGCACGGAGATCACCGTGGAAGACCAGGTAAGGCCTGCGGGCTGGAAACCCTGGCTTCGCTCGTCCCCATCGCGGCGTCCCCGGCCCTGCCCTCCGCCATGCTGCGCTGGTCCTGCCCTCGGCTAAGCTGTACCTCTTCTTTCTCACGTGCAGCTCACTCGTGGACTGAAGCTGACCTTTGACTCATCCTTCTCGCCTAACACTGGGTAAGGCTCTCGTTCTTGTCCCGAGAGGACATTTCTGGGATGAGGTGGGCCTTGGAAGTCCTTCGAGACAAAGGATTTTGATGTTCAGACTGACATCATGTCAAAGGTAGCCTCTAAGCTGGGAGGCTGAGGGTGGGGGGAGGGTGCGGAAGGGATGGTGGGTCAGGGCCAGCCAGGGCTGTGTAGTGAGATTTCATGTCAAAGAACAAAAACCAGCCAGCCAGCAAAAACAATAGGGCTGCCTTGGTCCTGGCTCTGTACCTTTGAGTTCTGTGGCGGTGTTCTGGTCAGGACACATAGATCCATCTGTTAATAGGCTACGCTGGAGCAAGCTTCCTTAATTTGGAAATGCATTTCTCCAACAAATGGTTTTGTGTGCTCCTGTGCTCATTTGGGGAATTGAGAGTGCCTGGGCTAGGGTGCTATTTGCCCCAAAGAACTTCCCTTTTCCTTTAGACACAGGGTCCCCTGTAGCTCAGGCTGGCCTTGAACTTATTATGTAGGCAAGAATGACCTCGAACTGATTCTCCGGGATCTCGGGCATGTGCTACCATATCCAGTTTTTGGGGTGCTAAAGATCGAAGGCAGGGCTTAAGCATCCCATCGGCGAGGCACTCTACAGCTACACGGAGCTGTGTCTCCAGCCTAAGTAAGGATTGTCCTGAGGCCGCGGACCACACTGTTCAGCTGCTGAGATCCCACAATGCCCTCGTGTGCCTCGCTGCAGGAAGGCTGCAGGCTTTCTGTCGAAGCTGATCTGTTTCACAAAGGCCACCAGTAAGAGAAGTGGCCAAGGCTGAAGGGCGGAGGTGGTCTTAAGAAGCAGGGTTGCCAGCCTATTTTGTAGGTGTGGAGGGCTCTTCTCCCAGTTTTCTGAGACAGAGATCTGGAGAGCTTAACCATAAGGTGGCTCCTGGGCCTGCCAGGTCCCCTGGCCACAAACAGTTTAGGCTTGTTGGTTGTTGACACATCAGAGGACAAAGAGAGCAAGTTGGTCTGCCTCTGGTCCTGAGCGCCCTACAGGGCTAGAGGGAATTCTTTCCTTCTAGAACATTCTATACTCTTGTGATTTTTTTTTGTTCTCAGGGTGGGGGGGCTCCTAAATCAGGGGAAGGCTGTTTTTGCTCACTGACCATCGAGTCCAAGCTTTTACTAAATTTCAAGTCTTCAGTTTTTGGTTTGGCAGGTGTCTAGTTTGGGAATTCATGTAGAAAATTACCATCTCTGTCATCTCTCTTATGTCCACAGTTTTTATGTTTTGTGTTTCTGTGCTTTTTTTTTTTTTTTTTAAACTCTTCCATTTTTGATTGCCTGCCTATGCCTTCCGAGGGCAGGGACTAAAGGTGTGAGCTGCCGTGTGGGCGCTGGGAACAGAGTCTGGGCCCTTTGCAAGAGCAGCCAGCGCTTCCAGCTGCCGAGTCCTCTCTCTAGTTCCCTCCGTTTGACCTTTTACTTTGAAATAGTTTTACAGTTTCTGTGTAGAAGATTGTGACAAAAGTAATATCTAGAGTTCCCTTCTCTTTCTCCCCTGGGTCCCTCTGGTGGTGAAATTTTATACCTACCATCACATCATATAACACAGCACGTAATGGGTAACGTACAGCCACTCACTACATCATAATGTTTTGGTGGAGCACATACGGGACCGTGGTCCCTTGATATTATAACAGAGCTGAAGAATTCCTTTCGCTAGCGCCATCGAGGCACAGTGCATTTCCTGAGCATGTGATAACTGACACAAACACCATCTTCTCTGTTATCTCCCCATAAAAGCCTAGCATGTGTGGTTCTGCCCATGTTACAGTATTTGGTAATGGGGGGGGGTGGCCCAGTGTGTGACTGGCTCTCTGCTCACTCTGCTTCTCACCCCTTAAAGTGTGTTCATTCTTATGAAATACTTACTGTGAACCCATGTACCGTG
This sequence comes from Rhombomys opimus, assembly GCA_010120015.1. NCBI lineage: Eukaryota > Metazoa > Chordata > Mammalia > Rodentia > Muridae > Rhombomys > Rhombomys opimus. The sequence continues at coordinate 976,804 of REGO01000039.1, forward strand.
TTACCTTGCCCGCCTTGGGCATCTCCTGTGTGCTCTGTCCCTCGGGTACACCGGGAGGCCACGGTTGAGTGACTAATTGTGGCCATCTGGGTTTCTGTCAGGGCACCCCGTGACATGTGACATTTGCTTAATAACCAAAGGACCCAACGATGCGATTTTCAGAATGAGTCCCTGTCATTAAGCAATTGTGACCGGAACAGAGATGAGCGCCAGCAAGCGAACGCTGGCACCACCCTGGTAACTGCTGCCCTGCTGGTAGCTTCTTTCTGGTGTGGCGCCCAGTTCTGGATCCTCCATTTGTCAGGCTGTCTGGTCTCCTTGGGGTCCTCTCCCTGGGACACAGCCTCCATCCTTCTCTGTCTCTCGTGACCTGGACATTTGTGAAGAGTGGCTGAGAATCCTTTGCAGAACGCCCTTCTGCTTGGATTGGTCTGACACCTCCTCCTGACTGAATTTGGGTTGTCTGCTTTTGGCGGCTGAAGAAGCAGCACCTGGTGTTCACGACACACGCTGTCGGGAAGACCACTGTCACGCGTCTTGGCCGGTGATACCAGCCTCGGTTATGTGGCGAAGATGGCATCTGCTGGCTCTTTTCACAGTAAAGCTGTTACTCTCTAGCTCTGTGTTCAGTAGATGTGCAGGGAGATACTGAGACTGAAAACGTTCTCTCTCGTCATGCTTTGGGCTTCCTTCCTACCTACCTTCCTTTCTCCTTTCCTTCCTTCTTTCCTTCCTTCCTTCCTTTCTTCCTTCCTTCCTTTCTTCCTTCCTTCCTCTAATTTATTTTTATTTTATGTACATTGGTGTTTTGCCTGCATGTCTGTCTGTGTGAGGGTGTCAGATCCCCTGGAACAGACGGTTGTGAGCTGCTGGGAATTGAACCCAGGCGGTTGTGAGCTGCCATGTAAATGCTGGGAATTGAACCCCGGTCCTTTGGAAGAACAGCCAGTGCTCTTAACCTCTGAGTCATCTCTCCAGCACCTGGTCATTCCTTTCTCACTCGTGGGGTTTTACGGTAGGAAAGGGCTGTCTTACTCCTTCACTTATTTAACCTGTTTTAGTTTTTATTTTGCTGTATTATCTTTATGTGTATGAGTGTTTTGCCTACATGTATGTATGTGTACCACATGTGTGCCTGGTGCCTATGGAGGTCAGAAGACAGCATTGGATCCCCTGGAACTGGGGATATAGGGGGTTGTGAGCACCTGGGAATGGAACTCATGGAACTCGGCAAGAGCAGCCAGTATTCTTAACTGCGGAACCATCTTTCCAGCCCCTTAGTATTTAAAAAACTACAACATACACATACAAATTTGTATGTGTGTATATATCCATATACATATGTGTGTGTGTATATATACCACAGTGAACATGTGGACGTCAGGGAACAGCTTGCCGGGTTTGTCCTTCTTTTCCAGGCTAGTGTCAGGGATTCTGCTGAGCCACCTTGCCAGCCCCAAATCATTCTTTATGTTAGTATAGACGCGTGGAGATTGAGTCTGTGAGTCCTGTTCAGTTGCATCGTTTACACCATGGCTCTCATTGTCCCAGTTGTGACCGTTTGGAGCTCCTGCAGGCTGACATGTGTGGGTTTTGGGGGGAGCTCCCCTCCCTTTCTTTGAGCTCATCTGTGTTTCTCGTTTTGGAAGTCATACGGTGTTCATCTTAGGCTCTTTCTTCCCTAGCCCTGCTGTCAGCCGTTTCTCCGGGGAGCCCTGGCTCCTTGGACTGAGCTTGGATGGCTCTTTGATGTCTCATTGGAAATGAACGCTGGCTTTCTGAAGCCCTGGGGAGGCCTGGAGAGCGCTGGCCACCCTACACCACGCGTCGGCCACGGCTGGGTGGGACGGCAGCCCCCCCTCGGGGATTAGCACCCACCCAAGTGTTGCTGTCCACAGATAAAGCCTGCTTGCTGACCACCAGTGTGTGTTGTGTCTCTTTGAGTACTTGTCAAATTAGCACCACTGCTTAAGCAGCAGCGACATTTGAGAAAGGAAAACCTCCATAGCTGTGCTAGGAGCAGAAACCCAGGGGGAGTCTGAGTCACTGCTCGTGCGTGCTCTGTCCTTTTTCTTGAGGTGCTTGGACTCCCAGCTAGAATCCCATGAGGCAGTGAGTGGAGGTGCTATGCGGACTGATGTGGGTGGCACCCACCATTGGTCAGAGGTTCTGCCATAGGCACCACTTTGTGGCTAATGGCAGCTTTTTGTTGGCTTTGTCTTGGGAAAGAGGGTCTCGTGTAGTCCAGTCTGGCCTTGGGTTTCTATGTATCTGAGGCTGGCCTTGAACTCCTCCTGATCATCCTGCTTCCTTGACCAGGTGTGTGCCACTCATGTGTTACTGAGACAGGGTCTGGCCGTGTAGCCGAGGCCGGTCTCCTCTGATCCTCTTGCCTCAGTCTTGGGAGGTGTCTTCTTTCATGTGGGTCCCGGGGACTGAACTTGGGTCATTAGGCTTGGCAGCAAGTGCCAGTACCTTAAGCCATATTACTGGCCCTAAACTAAACATTTTTTGATATATTTTAGTCTGTTGCCAATACTGGTCTTACCAGTGCTCACATTGTGCCATCTTTTAAGGCCCAGGGGTGGGAACCTTCTTATTTTAATGCAATTAGATCTGTTTGCGCAATTCCTGGTAAACTCTGGTAGCTTACAGAGCTGCATCAGGCTTATTTTGTATGCCTGCTGCTCTGGACTTGTAACTGGCCGTTTCCCAAGAAACAGCAGAACCTCAGCTGGGAATGGGTTCAGGTCTATAAGGGTCTGCATGGTGCAGGGGGACCTTTAATGTCACTGTCAGTAAGGCCAGGAATGGGCAAGTATGTGGTGTTTTTGGAGCTCTGAGACTTGGTTTCTGTGGTTTGGGCTGGGAAAGCAGTTGTCCAGGAAGCCATCTTTTTTGCAAGCATGGGATGTAGTCTTGCTGGATAGACTTGATCTTTAACATTTCTTTAAATTTTAGTTCGTGTGTATACAGCATGTGCACCCATGCCACAGTGCACTTGTGGGGTCACGGAATGGTCTCCACATTTTACCTTCTTGGGAAGGATTTTTTCCTTATTAATTTTTATTTTATGCGCATTGGCGTTTTGCCTGCAAGTATGTCTGTGTGAGGGTGTTGGATCCCCAGGAACTGCAGTTACAGGCAGGTGTGGGCTGACGTGTGGTGCTGGGAATTGAACCCAGGTCCTCTGGAAGAGTAGCCGGTGCTCTAAACCACTGAACCACTTCTCCAGCCCCAAGGCAGGATTTCTCTCATTCACTGCAAGCTGGCTTTTGAGCTTCAGCGAGCCTTCTGTCTCTCTGTCCCATCTCTCTATAGAGAGAGGTTTCCTGGGATTATAGAGGCTTCTGCCATGCATAAAGCCCTTACTGGATTCTAGGGATTTGAACCCAGGTCTGGCAAGCACTTTACCCACTGAGCCATCTACCTAGCCCCATAGATGCTTTCTTATTCCCTGGGATCTGCTTTGGGCAAACGTTAGTCTGTATAGATGTAGGTAGGTGACATGACTCGTCCACCCTGGCTGAGGGACACTAGGTCTTGAGGAACAGCTGACAGTGGACTAACTGCTCTTAGATGCACTTTGAGTCCTACTGGGCTGAAGGACTTGGGTTCCTCATCAGAACACAGGACTCTCAGTTGTGAACTCAGTGGGGTCTCATGACTATGATGTTGAAAGCTTTCCTGGTGTGTTCATTAAGCAGGGAAAAGATTGTGTGTGTGTGTGTGTGTGTGTGTGTGTATCCTTGTGTTGTAGGTGATAAAAATGAGTGATGAGTGTTGGGCCATATATTATTATTGTTTGCCCTATATATTTAACCCACTATCACAAATAATAAGACTCAGACACCTGTTAGATTTTATAATTGCCTTATTACCTTGGGCCAGGAAGATATTTCCACCTACTTGGTCTCAACAACCTCAACATCCATCTCCCAGCCCCCATCCAATGCCATCTCCCTTAACCAGCTGTATCTAGGCTGCCTTTCATCCATAATCTTATAAATGAATAGTTGCTTTTATTCTTCATTTGGGCCTTTCCATGCCTTTATTGGAGTCCTTCCTCCTGGCTCACAACATGCTTCTTTGTCCACACTAACCAATCGTGGGGTCCTTCTTCCTCCTCTCTTCCTGTGATTCTCTTGAACTCAAAAGCCCAGGAACCTTAGCCATACCTACCCCATTCTGCCCTGCTCAGTGATAGGCCTTTAATCAACCAATCAGGTAAAATGTCTTAGGCAGGTTTACAAAACAAGGATAGATGTCACCGGATCTTGAGGGCCGATAATTAGCATCAAAATAAAACATCAGAACAACTCCCAACATCCTTGAGTGAATGTATATGCACCACATGGGGGACCAGGTACCTGCAGGGACCAGAAGAGGTATCAGGTCCCCAGCAACTGGAGTTACAGGGCAGTTGGGAGCTGCCAGTGTGGGTTCTAGAAACTGACGCTCAGTCATCTGCACAAGCGCTTTTCTGCTGTTCCTTTTTTCACTGCCTACTGGCTGAGCCTCAAAGATGGCCATCTCCTTCACATTGCTGTGTGGGTTGCTCTGAGATATGTGCCTCTTTTCTGTAGGCTTGGAGAACAGCAAAGATGCCCAGTAGATGCCTGTATAGGGTGTTGGGGTAGGCGTAGGGAGAGGATGGAAAAGGAACGTGGTTGCTACTCACTTCCTGGCCTCTTCCCGCTGTGTGCACGGTGTTGGCCTTTGCAGACTGGATCTGAGCTCAGGAGAAGCTGGGTCCTGCTTGTGGCTCAGCAGCTGTTGAGGGGCAGCTGGCCACGACCTCACTTCTGTTCCCTGCCCCCTACACAAACTGGGATCAGACAAAGTGTTTACAGTTCTTAGCATGACTGTGTCAAGGTGAGTTAGCTTGGCATTAATACCATTTCTTTCTTCTTCTTGTAGGAAAAAAAATGCTAAAATCAAGACAGGGTACAAGAGGGAGCATATCAACCTAGGCTGTGACGTGGACTTTGACATCGCTGGGCCCTCCATCCGGGGCGCTCTGGTGCTTGGCTACGAGGGCTGGCTGGCTGGCTACCAGATGAATTTTGAGACTGCGAAGTCCCGAGTGACCCAGAGCAACTTTGCAGTTGGCTATAAGACGGACGAATTCCAGCTTCATACTAACGTGTAAGTGTGTGTGTGTGTGTGTGTGGGGGGGTTGTCTTAGTTACTTTCCCAGTGCTGTGACAAAACACATGACCGAGACAACTTAGGAAAGACAGCATTTAATTGGGCTGTTTTAGTGTTAGAGTCCATGATGGCATAGCAAAGGCACGGCAGCAGAAACAGCCGAGAATTCACATCCTGATC
>REGO01000039.1:991315-1004596 GCA_010120015.1 Rhombomys opimus
CATCTTCTATTTATTATTCATTTACACAATTTCTTCCTTATCCATTCATCTATCATTATTTATTTCGAGACAGGTTTTCTCTGTGTAGCTCTGGTGCACTTAAAATTTCTTTCCTATCTGTCTGTCTGTCTGTCTGTCTGTCTGTCTGTCTATCAAGACAGAGTTTCTCTGTGTAGTTCTGGCTATCCTGGAATTCGCTTTGTAGACAAGGCTGGTCTTGAACTCACGTAGATCCGTCTATTTCTGTCTCCTGAGTGCTGGGACTAAAGGCGTGCACTACCATACCTGGCTATTTTTAATTTAGAAATGACCGCTTGATATATGTATGTGTACCCCATATGTGTAACGCCTGTGGAGGCCAAAAGTGGGGGTCAGATCCTTTGGGGCTGGGGTTAGAGGTGTTGTGAGCTACTTAGCCTGACTGCTGGGAATCAAACCCAGTCCTCTGTGGGAGTAGCAAGCGCTCTCCACAGTGGGCCCTCTCGCCAGCCCCCATACATATAATCTTTAAAAATAAACGTGCCTGTATGTCTCAACATCAGCTGCATGCCTGGCGTTTGAGGATGCCCAAAGAGGGCACCACATCCCCTGGAACTTGGAGTTACAGATGGCTGTGAGCCCTCACATAGGTGCTGGGACTAGAACCCCAGGTCCTCTGGGGGGGGGGGATGAGCCACCTCTCCAGCCCCTAAAATAACGTCTCAAAGACAACAGCAGCAGCAAACAACAACAATCAGTTGAAAATAAACCCGCCCCATTGGCCTTTCTCAGCTCCCTTCTTTTCAAACACTTCCTAACCCTGCCCGTTCCCTCAAACTTCTGGCATGCGACGTCATCGCGTCGGGACGTAGCTGCTTCGGACCCGTATCTGACGTCATCACGCAGAATCTAGCAACAGCGCAGGCTCGGGGCCGAATCCGTTATGGCCGCCGACGCCCTGGGCAGAATGAGCGGGGCCGCACAAGCCAAGAAGCTGCCGCCGGGACCGGGCGCCCGGGGCCTCGGGGCGGTGGCGCGGACTCTAGTGCTGGCGTTGCTGCTCTCGCCTGTCCTGTCCACTGGTAATGGACGCGGGGAGACGACGAGGGGCCGGGCCGGGCCCGACGGGGACCGAGCGCCGCCGACACACAGTGGTTCCCAGCGGCCGAGTGCCGAGTGCCCGCGGCCAGAGCTGAGCCCGGGATCGGAAGCGCTCCCAGTGCGGTCTCCCCGGGCCCGGGAAGTGGGCTCGTGAGATTCACGGACCCGAGTGGGTGGGCGGGTACGGGAAGTGGCCGTGGCGTGGACAGAGTCTCTAAGAATACGCTGTCTGGAGGAAGGGGGCTCGCTGTTGCGGGAGGTTCCAGAGTGGGAGTGGGGAGTTGAGAGATCTCGCAGGTGGGACGGGAGGCAGGTCGAAGTGGTGGCCGGGGTCCGGGGGGGGTGGGGGAGTGGAGTTTAGAGAGAGGCTTGAGACGGGGGACGAGCAAGGCTAGACAAGTTTTCGTTTTGTTTAACCCTCGAAAAGGTGAGGTCAGTGATAAAGGTAAGGGCAGTGACCCGGTGTTTGGACTGAACTGATTGGCTAGTTCAGAGTGGAAGAGGTGGGGGAGCTGTTTGGGGGTTCCATCTCTGAGGTCCGAGGGGTTTTGGTATAGAGGCGGAGTCCAGGGGCGTCGGACTGTTGAGGGACATGGAGGAGGAGTGGAGTTGAGGAACAAAGAGTCTTTGTCAGTCGAAAGGTACCCTTCCTTGAGCTGAGGTTTAAACTAGAGCACCCCCGCTTCATTTTAATGGATTTGTAGTATTTGAGATAGACTTTCTTTTCTCGCAAACGTTACAACACAAATCAGGATATTAAAGCCTTTATTGAAAGTTAAGAAATCTGTAAACTGGGGCAGAGATTTAGTGAGAAAACCCTACTATTAAGAATTTAACAGTTGATTAAGCTGGCATCTTGTTGAGTAGTCACATTTTTTCCTTTCTGTCCAAGGTGCAGTCATTCTCTTTACGAGTCTTTATCGAGCTTTTATTTTTTTCAAATGAAAAATAGTGGGAACTGGGATAATTGTCTTCTTTGCCAAGGGGGACTGTCCAGCCCATCACACACAGTCCTTTTTTACAGAGCTGGGTTGCATACACTGTTTCCTGAGCAGCACTGAAGGCAGGCACCTGACTGCCCTACCTGGAGGGTTTTGGAGTCTGGGGGGTCAGGGGGAGACTGGCATTTCCATGGCTCTTTTATCATTGGTAGAACGCAACGATTTCCCGGGAGGATGCGGCCTAATTTTCTTGATCATTTAATCGTCTAAAGCAACTGTAACTGCAGTTTGAGGAGTAATCTGACACCTCTGGCCTCCTTGGGTGCTGCACCCAAGTTTGTGTCACACACACACACACACACACACACACACGTTACCTTTAATCTAGAGGTAGTGCCAATTAGGAAAGGGTCCCGAAGGAACATTTAGCAGCCTCAGTGATACCTGTGTTTATGAAGCGCAGCCATGAAGTCCGTCAAGTCCGAGTAGACTGACTTCAGTTCCTCCCTTCATCCAGCTTGGTCAGCCCATCCTCGCATCAGAATCTTTCAGATAAAGTCTTAGCTTATTTTCCTGTACTGTGCTTGTGTATTTCTTCCACATTTTTCTTTCTTGACTTTCTTGGTGCGAGGTATGGGCATTAATGTTTGTGTGTGTGTGTGTGTGTGTGTGTGTGTGTGTGTGTGTATGTGTGTGTTGCAGGCAGAGGTGGGGTGGGATGGGGTGTTGGCATGCTGTTGTGGAGGCCAGAGGGAACCTAGGGTCCACTCTGTTACCTCCATGTCTTTTGTTTCAGTTGGATTGTTTGCTTTCTTCACTTTTGAACTTTGAGAGTTCTTTATTTTAGGCGCACATGCCTGGTGGGTATGGGACTTGTAGATAGTTTCTCTGCATTGTAGCTTGTCTTTTTATCTTGTGAGGCTCATTGGCAGAGCAATGGTTTTGTCTTTTGAAGAATAGCATTTGTACATCTTGCTTTTTTTTTTTTTTTTGTAAGATATAAGAACTTTTCCAGCTCCAGATTTTATGGATTTTTCGCCTTTGTATTTTTCTTTTAATATTTTGTATTTTACCTGACTTAGGCTTAATGTTTGTGTAAGGTGTGAAACCTAGGTTCATCTGGCTTGGTGGTGTGTTTGGACTTAACACTGATGGGCTTTAAACATCCCGCCACGCATGCAGCCTAGAACAAGCAGCAGCAACTCCCCCGAAGTCTCTCCCTCAAGTCTGGGTTGGGGGTTGAACCCAGGAGCCTCACCAGCGGGGTCCGTTTTTACTCTGTCGCTGGTGTAGAGAACTTGAGAAGGCTTTAGAGGAGGCAGGATTTATTGCCCATTGTTTCAGGGGTTTCTGTCCGTTCCCTGCGTCACGTAGGTGGTGTGTCAGGTAGGAGGCATCTGCTACTTCTCTGAGGCAGATGAATGAGCAGAGTTCTGGTGGTTCCTGGAAGTTCTCTTCCAGTGATCATTTTTCTGAGAGAAGTTAGACAATGTCAGTGGTTTTCACCAGGTGAAAAGTGAGGGTGCCAGAAAAGGGGATGGAAGTTTTGAGGAGGCTTCAGGGAGTAGGAAGGGAAATGGACTAGGAAATGGCAGCATAACCACTAAGTGTGTAGGAGCTGCCACATTGAATTTCGGATGAAATGAAAACAGTGAGATGGCTGTGTTTCCCGCTGTGGGCCGCTGCTGATGCACTTGGGGATAAAGAGTTTGATTTAGCCTTTGCCAATTGAGTGAGATAGTGTGTGAGCGGGCAGGCCATTGGACATCACTGCAAGAGGGATTAGAGTCGTTGGCCACATCGTTGAACTCTGATTAAGAGAGGAGAGTGTATCGGCAGGATTTGGTGGTGGCTGACAAGGGCTGAAAAAGTGAGGATGGGAGTAAGTCTTAACAGATTGAGAAGACCAGCACTTGAATCAGAAAGCGAGGCCAGCATTCCAGGCAGATGGGTTCGTGGGAGAGTTGAGCAGTGGAGTAGGTGGCTGATGTGGTAGGGTGGGCTGGCTCAGCTGGAGAGAGGTCATGGATTTTGAAATCTGGATAGGAGGTCCTCTCTGGATGAGTGAGAGCCCTGCAGTTAGGAGCTGAAGCCTTAGGGGAGGAGCTGGTGACAGGGGAGATGTGTGTCCCCAGACCAGTGGCCCTTGTCGAGAAGAGTGGAAACTAGTGTGGTGGAGGGCTGTGCTGCTCCTTCAGTCTGTTCAGCAGTGTGGGGGAGAAACCAGGTCTGGAGGGAAAGGGCTGCAGGGCCGGCGTGTTTAGAAGGGAGGCACATTTCTGTTCCATCAACAGAGAAGCATGGGAAGAGATCTGGAGGGCCCGGCAGAGGGTTTCTTGGTAGTGCTTCCTGCCCTTCCCAGCACAGGTTCTTTAGAGACTATCCAAAAAGTTAGCCAGGGAAGACTGATTGTTTGTTTTGGAGGCAGGGTGCCCTCAAACTAGCTGTGTAGACTGAGGATGACCTTGAACTCTAGAGCCTCCGGCCTCCACTGCTCCAGTGGTGACATTACAGTGTGTGTTGCTGTGCCTGGCTCTAATTTACTGTCTTTTAATATTTATTTATTTCTATTGCTAGGGATCAAACCTAGTATCCCACATATACTAGGCTGCATCCCCAATCCAATTTTTGTTGTTGTTGTTAGAAATTACTTTTCTGGGAGACTTCTGCCCAAGACCCTCTCCTTTTTCTGTATGCAAAGTAATTGTCAACTGTGCTATCTAAATGAGAGTGTATATGAAGAGCTGTTGCCTGTGCATGGGCATATTTGTGAAGGCCTGTGGCCGGTTTTTATAGACTGAGTTTAGATCACACTTGACAGGCTATTATATAGGCAAGAGGTGTCCCTACAGTTCTTCAGTAGAGTTCCATTCAGGTACAGATTAGAAACCCTGTTCAGTTCCAGCAGCTTTCCTCTGTGGGCTGTATCCCCATCGACTCTTCCTGCTGGGCGGAGTTAGTTCTGTAAACAGTCTTAGCTGTACTTAAGCAAACTTCGCTGAGGAGGTAGAGGCACAGGCTAGAAGATTGTGCAAGCATTTGGCGTCATTTTTCATCTGGGGTCTGCCTTCCCAATCTTCAAAATATGTTGTTGTCACTTAGGTTTCAAGTTCTAGTTTCTGGTTCTTGCCCCTTAGAATTTTGGTGTTTTAAAATTTTTATTTATTTTTAAAGAGTATTCAGGTATCACATAGAAATGCTGGCTACAGTGGGTTTGTAATTTTGTATACTGGTTATATGCTGGAAACAATTTTTTAGAGTAAAAGCCTGGGTTTTGGCTGCCCCCACAAACTAGGCTCTGCTACCTATCCCCAATATTCAAATTAGAGTCAAGGAATGATGAAAAGCAGAGAATAAATGTGGCCATACTGGGGAGAGAAAGAATCTGAGAAGGGGGTTTAGTGACCACTAATCGCCCTGTTTTCAGGAGATCCTGACTCTAAGCACGGGCCAGGGAGGATTGGGCACCAGTGAGCATCCTGGTCAGGGTGTGGTCTGGGACTCTTGTCTCTAGTTTGGTTCTGCCAGGTGATCAGAAGTTCCTGTTTCTGGAGGAGACGTGGTGGTTCTCAGGGGATGTACTCCTGTGCCAGGGTGCCCCTCTCCCCGGTGGATAGCTGTTCTTGGAGGGTCTGCTCCGTAGAATCAGGGTGCCTGCGGGTTTAGGACAGCAGCGTATTTCCCTGCCTGCAGGCTTGAAGGGGACCCCAAATAGGCAGACACCTCCTTGACTAAGCAGACACTTCCTTGAGTACTTAACATACCAACACGCAGAGGGAATCAGGCCACAGACAAGATGAAGGCTTTTAGCCTGTACTCAGTCATGTCCTGGGCTCCAGTTGAGGATTCAGTAATTTTTTTTTTTTTTTTTTAGCAAAGTCAAGTTTGTTCTCTCTCTGTCTCTTGTGTTTTGGTTTTTCAAGACAGGGTTTCCCTGTGTAGCTGTCCTGAACTCGATTTGTAGACCAGGCTGGCCTCACAGCAATCACCTGCCACTGCCTGGGCGCGTGCCACTGTGCACGGCTGGAAAAGGCAGTTTCTAAAAGTATCTGTTTTATGGTGTAGTTGCAGACCGATTTGACCCAGGATTATTCTGTTCCCTTTCTGCTGGGGCATGAGGTGGAGTCTGGACAAGGCTGGCTGAGGTCTAGTCTTTGGTAAAGGGAAACAGTAGAGGTGGGATGGGGTCTTTGTGGCATTTGCCTGACCTGAAAACTGGTGCTTGCTTATTGAGTGTGCTCTATTCAAGTTGTTACTGAGCAAAGAAATTATTACCTGAGATTAACAGGCCAAGAAGAAATGTAACCGATAGCTAGCCATTGAGACTGAACTAGATCTAAGAGAAAGCTACAGAAATTTATTATGCTGAAGAGAAATGCTTAGTGAAAAATTCAGTACGTATGGTTTTCTCTTAGAGAAAAGCAATGTTGGTGCTTTTGTTTTTCAGCTAAAGCAGAGAATACTCCACAAATTGTTGCTGTTTCTCCTAAAGCTGTGTCGACACCTGGAAACCACACTGAAAAGCCTGTCTTCAATCTCAGCACCACCCTTCCGCCCCCAGCCAGTACAGAGAAAAGTGGAGGCACCTCTGCAGTGCCCACCCCCTCCGCTGCTCCTTCTGTGTCCCAGGACGAGGCTGACAGCCATGAAGACCCCAGCATGGAGGAGGAGGACCTCCTGGCACTCAACAGCTCCCTGTCCACAGCCAAAGACACTCTGGACAATGGTGACTATGGAGAGCCAGACTACGACTGGACCACCAACCCCAGGGAGGAGGAGCCTGAGGAAAACATAAACATAGAGTTAAACAAAGAGAGCAGGCGCTTGAGGGAATTTGAGGACTCGGTGAAGGTCGTGAAGCTGCAGCCCCCAAACAGAGAAGACAGCCATTTCTTTTTTCATCTCCTTATTTTTTCTTTCTGTGCAGCTGTTGTTTATGTTACCTATCACAACAAAAGGAAGGTAAGTCGGCATCTTAGTCCTTTCTGCAATGTGAGTGTCTCACTTGTGTCTGTATACATTTCTTAAGTCAGGTTTAAAGTGCTGATAAAATGTGGACATTTTCTGATGAAGTTACGAGTCTGGTACATTTAGATCAGGAACAATGCTGCATGTGCTTCTAGGAAATTACTTGAATTTTTTCATAATGAATGAAACCAAAGTCCAGCAAGTTACTTATTTTTCAGTCAGGGTTTCTCTGTGTAGCCCCGGCTGTACTGGAACTCGCTCTGTAGACCAGACTGGCTTGAACTCACAGAGACCCACCTGTCGCTGCCTCCCAGGTGCTGGGGTCAGAGGTGGGAGTCCTCACACCTGGCTTGCATTTCTTAATTTGATAAGGACACCTCTTTGGGAATACTTGTGGAAAAAGAATATTAGCTTAATTTATTATATGCATTGACTTAATGGTCTGACAGTAACACTGCTTTCTGGTTTATGCAAGGATTGGCTGAGGATGTGGGTGTGTGGGTAGAGTTCCCTCGTAGTGTACATGAAGCCCTGGCTTCTCTTCCCAGCACCGTGTAGAGCTGAGCATGGTCACATTTCTGTAACCCCAGGTGGGTTCAGGAGGGTCAGAGAGTCGGGGTTATTGGAGTCATGGTAGCTTGGGGTGTGTATTCAAGACCCTGCCTCCAAAAACCAAACAAATAAACCAAAAAAAAGAAAGAAAGGAAAGGAAAAACAAGACTTTAAGTGTAGCCAGGTGTGGTGGGGTGTGCTTGTGATCTTGTCACTTGGGAGGTGGAGCCAGCCTAGACTATGTGAAACTGTGTCTCAAAAATAAACAGACAGCTCGGGCTAGGAAACATGGCTTCACGGTTAAGAGCACTAGCTGCTTTTGCAGAGGGCTGCCTTGCAATTCCTAGGACCCACATGGTGGTTCATAACCTGTAACTCTAGTTCCAGGGGATCTGGTTACAAACGACCCTCCCCCCCCAACATGTTTAATGTAGAGAATTTAGAAATCTCAAGACTTTAGGAAAAAAGAAAATTTACACAGCTCCCCCGAGTACTGAATTATATTTTTGTTTATTCCTGGTCCACAAACATATATATGTATATATACATGCTGTGATTTTTAAACGAATGCTATTTCATGTCAAACTTTGGATTTTGCTATAACATTTTATTTAAATTGTGGATGTAGGGCACGTACCACAGTGTGTGTCGGTCAGAGGACAGCTTTGTGGGGTTGTTTGCTTGTGCTTTTCTGGGTTCTGGAAATTGAACTTGGGTCACTATGCTTGTGTAAGAAGCTGTCCCAGTGGCCCAATACCTTACTTATTATTGCTTTGTTTTTGATTGTATGTGTCTGTGTGGGCCTGTGCCTGTGAGTTCAGGGCTTGCGGAGGCTGGAGAGGGAGTTAGAGCTGTTGTGAGGTGCTGAGGTGGGTGCTGGGTCCTCTCGGCCCTCTGCCAAAGCAGTACCTACTTAACTTCTGAGCCACTTTTCCAGCCCCAATAACTTGTGCTGTGCTGAACAAATTATGCACATTACCCAGCGCATTCTCCCCCGCTCCATTTTTTTCTTTTACTTCTGGGATTATAATATAATTATATCATTTCCTGCCTCCAAATCCTTCCCTCCTTGCTCTTTCAAATTCACGGTCTCTTTTTTTTTCCCATTAATTGTTCTTAGGTGTTTATATGTTCTTAAATATGAATATATATTCTTAGATATAACCTGCTCAGTTTGCATAATGTGACTTATGTGTATGCTTGACCTTTTAGTGTTATAGATAGCCAGTTGTCATGCTCTTCCCTGACGTAGACTGTTCCCCAGCAGTCATCATTCCTTAGTTGCCTGTATTTCTCTGTGTAAGATTGAGGTCTCATGAGCACCCCCGTCCACTGTGGCACTATACTGTATTATTTGAAAATGTGCTTTAATGCTTGTGTAGTTGATTGTGCTCTATTCTTCTGGACAGTTAGACGATTCCACGTTTTGCCCCAGAGCTAGCACAGTGATGACCATTCCTGTTAGCTTCCTGGGTTAAGGGAGACATAAGCTACTGGGCGGCTTTCACTTCATGGGGCTGAGTAGCTGAGCCTTTCTGAATTTGAAGGGTGCTCAGGCACGCTCTTGAGGACTTGGTTCCTGTAGCTCATTTTGTCATTTAAGCTGCCTTCCTTCTTTGAGGCCTTAGTTTTCTTACCAGAGAAAGGACAAGGTGGACCAGGTAATTTCAGAATGTCTTCCAGCTTCAAGTGTCGGTGAGCCAGTGACAAGGCAGCAGGCAGACCACCAGGCTGACTTGTTAAATGACGCTCAGGCTTGTGGGAGGGCTCTCCTCCCCTCGCCCACTCAGAAGCACTGTGCAGCCTTGTTGACAAGCTCCAGAAGGGTGCTGGCTTCGCCAATACTAGCTTTTATGTCCCAACTAAACAAGATCCTGCGCTTGTCATAGAATTTACTTGTTACCAGTTAAGTTTTCTCTCCGGCTTGTCTAATTGTTTTGTTTTATTTCAGATTTTCCTCCTAGTTCAAAGCAGGAAGTGGCGTGATGGCTTGTGTTCCAAAACTGTGGAGTACCATCGTCTGGACCAGAATGTGAATGAGGCCATGCCTTCTCTGAAGATCACCAACGATTATATTTTCTAAAGCGCTGTGATTGGAGTTTGCTTATTATATCATTTAATTTGCTTGACTTTTATATGATGTGCAGATGTTTGCCACAGGCAAGCGGTCCTTAACTGAGAGGGCGCTCTCTTTTGCCTTGGTGCTTTGGGAACTAAATGTCACAAACAATGAGTATATAATTTTTTATCTGTTCTTTAGACCTAGATTCAATCAGGTATCTGTAATGTGAGTTAAACATTACCTTATATTTTTGTGTAGTTGTTATTTTCCATTTATTGTGCCTCTGGCAGCAGTGCGCCCTTTGAAAGACCCCAAACCAGAGCTAAAGTCTCATGGGACACAGCACTGCTGTTTTTCATCACTTGCTGCCATCCAAATGCTGTTTTCCCTCTTTCCTTTATTCTGTTTCTACTTTTTGCGATAAAGTCTCACTCAGCAGCCTCGGCTGGCCTGGAACCGTTGGTCCTCTTGCCGTGGCTTCTCAGTGGTGGTATATAGGTGTGGCTGCTCACCCACTTCTAGATACCATCTTCTTCAAACGTTTTTTTGTGTGGTTCCAAACTTTAATGTACAGGGACACGGCGATATAATGCTTTGCTTTGGCCTCTCTTGGAAAGCTGCGCTGAAAGGTGGTGAGGTGGGCGCACATGGTGAGGGCTCTTGCTGCCTTGCCTCACAGCCCAAGTTCAATCCCCAGGACCTGCATGGTAGAAGGAAAGAGTGAACTCTTGCAGGTTGTCCTCCGACCTCCACACGTGTGCCATGGCATTCGTGTACCTACACACACATGCTCATACACATAGCAAATGTGTGTGGTAACACCCCCCTCCTGATTTGGATGTTTTAGGCACTTGAAACACTTGTATGATAATGTGGCTGCTGCTTCGCCAGTCACGGTAGGCTTGTTTAGGAATTCTGGCAAAAGAGGCTGAAGTTCCCAGTGAGCACTGAAACGTTAGGTAGATACCAGCTTTCGGTTTGGATTACTGACTGAGGTTTAGGGTAGAGAATATTTAACCCACGAGCAGG
The DNA here is from genome assembly GCA_010120015.1 of Rhombomys opimus. Taxonomy (NCBI): domain Eukaryota; kingdom Metazoa; phylum Chordata; class Mammalia; order Rodentia; family Muridae; genus Rhombomys; species Rhombomys opimus. The sequence goes on from REGO01000039.1 coordinate 1,001,948, forward strand.
CACTTTTAGTCAGCACTTGATTTTAGCACGAGTTCCAAGGGTTCAGATGATGAGCAGAATTTAAAGCTTAGATCAGAGTTTTTTCACTTTGTTTCTTGCTGCACAGTAAATTTGAAGGCACGCATGCAGAGGGGAGAACTCTGACTAGATCCAAGTATCACTGAGGCCATTATCACTTAACTGATTGTGTGTCTCAGTCCTGCAGTTAAAGGGGTAATCTGAAAAAAGTTTACACACAGATCTGTGCAACAGTGACCTTTGGACTCCCTGCCATGTTTTATCATGTTGCTTCTTCCCCCACAGCCCCATCCCTCAGCAACTGGAATTATTTACTGCATTTTATGTTAGCCTGTTTTTTAGAGTTGATCAGAGTATAAATGTGTGATTTGAACAATGGTTAACTACCAGGCCTCATTACAACTTTCCAGAAAGCATAGTCTTTACTGCGTGCTCAGCAAAGCCCTGGCGAGCCAGCGGGCCGAGCCAGCAGCCACGGTCCCCGTGTGGACATGAAAGCAACAGTGCTGTCCTCCCCCTTCAGGGACAGCTGACTGTCCGAAGGGAGGGCAGCATAGTGAAATATACCTGAACTGTTTTATTGCAGTAGTTTTTTTCATATCTGAAATTGTATTATTTAATATTTTGAATAAGATTTTAAGAAATAAATGGTAAACATATAGATCTGTGCTTTTGCCAGTGTGTTCACTGCGGTGCCGACTTTGGATGGGTCCAGGGGGCCTATGCTGGGAGGAAGTGACCCCCTCTCCCCGTTGTTCCTAGGCCTGCTCAGCTGAGGAACTCAGGGGCCCTTACCCTCTAATTTCTCCTTTAGGTCCAGTTTGTTTCTGTGCCCACATCTGCCAACTCTAGCAAACTAGAATGGCAAGAAAAGGAGGCTCGCAAGTGATCACAATGTGCTTTCCAGGCCTTGGTTCGTTGTGTGTGAAGCTGCCCAAACCTGGGAGACCTGAGCTTCTGGAGGACCTGCTGGTGGTGGTCACTGCTGAAGGCACTGCCTTCGAGTGGCCTCCGACTCTGGGAATTACCAGGTGACACATAAGTGGAAGATGCTGCAGAGGCTTGACTCGCACTGGCGCTGCTTGGCGAGGGACCCGCCTTTCACATTTTAGCCTACAGCCCTGATGGGCGAGGGACCCGCCTTCCACATTTGGATCTTGTAGCACTAATGGATCCAAGTGGGTGTGATCTGCTCCCTTTCAGACTGGCCTTCCCGAACCTCTGCTCAGGGTTGGCACTACTTAGCTCCTCTCTGTTAGCCTAAGAGGCATGTGTTAGAGCCTGCCAAGCGGGCAGAAGCGGCATTTGTGAATATGTGCGGGCCTGGCTTGGCTGTTGTATGTCTTAGTTTTTGAGACTGGATCTTGCCATGTATGACCAGCCCTGACTGGCCTGGGGTTCTTTGGGGTGAGGGACTGATCATGTGGATTGTCCCACAGACTTGAGTTTGGGACAGGAAGGAGCTGTTACTTCCCTCCACTTCAATCCGGCCGTTCCCACATCCCTTTAAGCTTTTCCATAAAGTGTCTGAGGAATTCGGAGCAAGGCAGCCCCTGGCTCCTCCCAGGATCATACGGTTGGCATCTTAGTCTACCACAGCTGCACACACAGGGCACACCTCTCCACCGGGTGGGTAGAACCAGCCTGCAGAGGGGCAACTGCTACAGTCCTGTGGGAAGGTAAAGCATGCACCGGGGATGGAGGAGCCTCAGTGATACTTGGATCTCGTCATAGTTCTCCCCTTTTCGTGCATGTGTGTGTGTGTGCTGAGGAGGCTGCTCTTTGGTTTTTCAGCTTGCTTTGTTGCTGGAGCATCTTGTACCATTCTGGTGGCCTAACTGGGGGTCAGATATGCAGCATAGCAATCTTTAACTCAGGCTCCATTCACTTAACTTTCCCTTAGGAGGGGAAGTTGTCCCACCAGACACTGGAATTGGAGTGGGGGCTGTTCCGATGGGGCTCGGCAGCCTTCCGTGGTGGCTAACTGCTGTCTGTGTCACAGAGATCTGGTTTGAGGCAACAGTTTCTACGCCAAATGCTCCTGTAACCCTTAAAGAGCCCAGACACGTTTGCCACCTGCTTTCAGTGGCCTTTTAAAGCCCCCGCTCACAGCTCCCATCTGTTGCCCTAATATGGCAGTTCTCAACCACTTTGGGGGTAAAACGACCTGTTTACAGGGGTCACCTAAAACATATTCACATTACGTAAGAGTGAAGTAGTTAGAAAGTAGCAGTGGAAATAATTCTAGGGTTGGGGTCACCGTAACACGAGGAACTGTATTGTAGCTATTAGAAAGGTTGAGAACCACTGCTCACATACCTTTGCAGTGAGACCTAGTCCTGTTCTCTGTAGAGAACTCTGGGGACACTGTGTTCTGCTAACTTCTGTCCTGTCCCGACACCCTTCCCTCGGGACTTTTTGTGCCACTCCCTGGTGCCTAGGTGGAGAGCACTGACACCTGAGACTCCTCGGGGAGGTAGCACCCTTGGGTGGGAGCTGCTGTGTGCCCTGGAGTCACACAGGCCTTGATTAGATTCCCTCACATCCTCCAGCCCGAGTCCTTCCATTCGCAGTCTCGGGGAGACTCAAACACATTTCACGTCTGTTTCTTGGGAGGAAGAGATATCTTAA